>SCDZ01000288.1:0-84581 GCA_004143845.1 Drosophila lacertosa | reverse complement strand
GACTTCAAACTCCAATAACTTTGCAAAAACTGAACCGATTTTCATGTTTGATACCATTTTGATCATGGTTTGTCCTTTTTCTTGATTCTACATCTAAAACTTTCTCAATTTTTTGATTTTAATTTTTTTTGACTTTTTTCGGAAAAAACACTGTACTCCCCCCTTGTGAAATTTCGAAAAAAAAATTTTTGAAAAATTTAGAATCCTCCGATTTTATTTTTAATCGATTGCTGGTATCAATATTAGTATAAAAATCGACTTTAAAAGTATTTTTGAAGGGGTAAATTTTTTTGTCAAAAATCATGCCAAAATTGGGAAAAAATTTGACATGTAAAGTTCCTAAGTCCATATAAAGTGTACCTTCCAGACTTTGAACCCCAATAACTTTGTCAAAACTTAACCAATTTTTATGTTTGATACCGTTTTGATCAAAAATGCAGTGCTTAGCCACATAAAATTTGACTAAAGAACTAGCCGCAAATACCCTAACTGGGCTTAACTCAAACAGGGCACCAAACGCAGCAATGCAGAAAATGTGCAGCCTTGGAAAATGAAATGTCATTTCAATGTTGCGGTTAGATGGCGCTTAGCTAAGACTCTTTGTAATTCATTGTATTTTGAGTGGGGTTTGTGTATTTTGGGGCAACTGGCAATGAAATTGCATTTTATGGTAGGCTGTCAAAACATTTCCGGTTTTCAGAAGCTGGCAGCTTCCGTTGCGAATTATATTGGGAAAACTTTGGCTGTGTGCAATGAAGCGATTACATGTTTGCTAACAATCTGCTGCAAGATTCAAAACGTTGCAACAAATTGTGGCACATTGAGCAATTAGCAAACACAAACTCTCGGAAATGTCAACACAGTTCGGTTCGGGCAAAAAGTCAGCCGCAAAATGTTTTTAATCTACGGCTGCAACTAAACTTGAGCGGCTTTTAACTTGTAGCCCATAACACCCAGTTTCAAAGGCCCCTTCTCATTCACATTCTTCTCTTCTTCGTCTTTTACTTTACAGAGCTCCGTCACTTTGTGTAATCTTGGCGTGGGCGCCACTTTTGGGGAATCAATACTACACGACCTGCCACGGGACAGCACCGTCGTGACGAAGACAACCTGCGAGCTGCTGCGCGTCGAGCAGCAGGATTTTCGACTCATCTGGGAGGTAAGCAGACAAGCACACAGCAGTCACACACACACACATGCACATGCATACACACATATAGCATAAGTACCTGTGTATATTTACGTATATTTAATTCCACTTCAACTCAAGTGCCTTGTGCAATGACATTGGCTTAAAATCGCACTTAAATTAAGCCTGCCAAAAACGGAAAACGAAAACTCCGAGCAAAGTAAGCTGTCATCAAAGTGGAAAAGCAGACAACGTTCGCAAAAGTTTAAAGTTAAATTAATATTGAAGTAAAATTTACTCTAAAAATTAAAAATTCTTAACTGTTTACATCTATTTTCATTTGCAAATTATTATATATAATATATCTTAAGTCCCTTCTCTTTAAGCTTATGTCATTTTGTGCATAATATGTTTGAGGCGATGCTTTTGATGCCTATCTAAAGTATTTGTCGAGTGCTCATTATAAGCATCACCCAAACCATACCACAAACACACACACACACACACACACACCCAAACAGCCACACGCACACTAATACAAGCAAACGTTGCTAATGAGCAGCTGTGTGCTAAATATTTGTAGCTGAGGCGGCTTCTTGTCTTCGTGTCTCTCTTCGACTTGGCGAAGCATTTGCGGTATTTGCGTCATTGTCAAAATATTTAATTAAAATTTCAATTATCAATTAATGATGCGGCCGGCAGGCGACGTAACCCGCCCAAAAATCAACCCGCAGGACATTAACATCAACATATGCCGAGCATTCTGTTGTTCAGTCTTTAAGTGGGGCAAACTTGCTTTTATTGTTGTTTATTGAGGCTCCTCTTTTTTTGCCAATTACCAAAATTGAATTAAAGTCTTCGCCAGGCTAATCGATTGCACTATTCATTAATGTTAATTAATAATAATGCGCTACAGGCACTTGCGCGACTGAATGGACACAAACTAATTAATTAGAAATTCAAATGTTTATACGCATTTAATGATAGATGGGCTCTTAAGTGTATTGCCAATGTTAAAGTTAATTGAATTGCATGCGTATTGGCAATATCGAGAGTTTACTTACTGGAGTCTAGCTGCAGGCGCAAACTAATCTAATCTTGAACAATCAGGGGCCATTATATTTGCATTAGGTTCGAAAACGAAATGAAAGCCACAGAATTTGGCAACAAAGTTTTCAATTCAAATGACAAAATACCAAATGTTTGATAAAAAAAAAACACACACACACACAGCCGCATAAGCACAACAAAGTTGCCAGTTTACAGAAGATTCCTTTTTTTAGGGTTTGTCACACACACACACACACACACACGCACACAGCACTGAACTTGTCCCTTGGGGCTAGCTTTTCTCGCACATTGAATACGGACACGCACAAAAGGTATAAACCATACACACACACACACACCCAACACACACATACACACTCACACACAAAATGAATGAATGCATATTTACCTTTTGAGTTACAACTGAAAAAAGAAGTAAAATAAATACAGAGAAAAGTAACCTCAAATTGGGGCAACATTGGCTAACCCACACACAGAGAGAGAGAGAGGGCACTAACTTGCCACTTGCCACTTGCTATTTGCCACTTGCTACTTGCTACACGCTACATGCCACAGCACCTGCCTGCCTGACGATGGGTGGCCGTAGATAACAAACTAGCTGCAGCACGCAGCGCAAACACATATTACGTATACGCAGTGTGCAACAATGAAGCTAAGCGCCCACAGCTCCTAGCTATAAAATGCGGCAAAACGCTGATGCTACTGCTGCTGCTGCTGCAGTTCCTGATAAATGCGATAAAATCAGTTTAAATTGAAAATATATTACGCGAAGAGTTGTCACTGCAAATTTTCGCACTCAACTGCTCGTATGTGATATATGTCTGTGTATTGTCTGTGTGTGTGTGTGTGTGTGTGCATGTTGTGCCGCGTTATGTGCTGCGCTTTGCAAGTGCCTGGCAATTGTTTGATTTGCGCGCAAACATTTACTTTTACAGCAGAAATAGCAGAGACCAGCAGGAAAAGTTACGCTTGGTTTAGCAAAGCTTACACTTTTAGTTAATGAAAGTAAAAGCCTATTCAACTTGTTCTAATTAATTTTTATTTAATCATTAAGTAATGCCCCTTTTGTAATTATTTATAATAGATACTGATACTGCATTTGATTAAAGTTAAAATAATTTCTATTAAATAATTATTTGATAAATGTTAGTTTTTTATTTATCTTTAGTTCAATTCAAATTTCTTTGTGAATATTTTTTTGTGTGTATTTTTATTTCCCTGTTTGCTTTATTTGGCGCATAATTACCCAAGCAGATAAATGCTACACTCACAATTGCTGTGATAATTAAATTTCATTTGCAAGAATGCCACACGAGTAATTCTAAATAATTAAAGTTGTAAATTTTTCTGGCTGCACATGAGAAATGTGTTTCGCACAGATGTTTGTGCTTTGACTTTATTCATTTCGCCTGCATGACATTTGCCATTTTATTATGTCATTTGCTGTTGAATGTGCTTCTGAGTTCTAAGTTGGAGTTGCACTCGCAGAGCAGAGAACGCCTGTACATAAATAATGAAATAAATAAATAAATAAGGCGCATGTCGGACGCTACACGCAATGGTGCATGTTGTGCAGCTGGGGCATGTCGAATACCGTTGCGCTTTTCTATTATTTATGGACTGTGCATTACGTATACCACATGCTAGCCGACGAACAATTGTTCGGCTAGCTGCTGGCTGGGAATTATGAATTGCATTAAGGCTCATAAAATGTGCCAAATTAAATGCAAATATTTTTTGATCGATGGTCTTCGAATACGCCTTCTGGCTTATGCACTCAAGGCTAAATAATTGAGATACTCAATGGTGTATAAATGCCGAATTTCGTATTTCAATTTGCTATTTGCACACACAAATGCAGTGCTGCCACAAAATGCCGAGTCTAATTTCCGCAGACAACCGTGTGCCACATGCCACTTGCCAACTCTATCTGTGTGTGGTTATCTGTGTGCGTGTGAAATGGAAATAATTGTATTTGTAACGCAAATCACGAGCTCTTTAACGTCCATTGAAATGTTGCAACCAACGTGTGTTCAATGCCCAGCAAAATCCTCTGCTTTGGCAGCTAGAGGCAACTTGCCACACGCTTTGTTGCATAAATTTGAATTAAACGTGCAACGCTTTAATTATGCTGCGCTCACTAATTTCCTTACACTAACGAACTATCTAAAAATGCCGTTACGACAGCTATGTTTGAATTCCTTTAAGTTATCTGTTGCATAACTTAAGTTAATAACAATTGATTGCAATTAAAATGTATCTAAAAATGTTGTTGCGGAAAATACTTTACTGTACTCTATATTTATTTATTATATATAATTATACTCATAAATAATATCCTTCTGTCTCTGACATTGCTAATGAGTTTAGCTTTGCTTTCGCCCCCCATATAATATAATATTCAATAATTAATTCCTTTTTCCTGGTAACGCATAAAACAAAGACTTGCGTACAAAGTTGCTCTTGAATTAGCTTGTGCTTCGTTATGGGGCTAAATTTTTCCAGACGATATGGCTAAATGAATAGTCCTATTTATTGGCTGAACAGGCGACAGAGCGCCAGCCGTCGAAGCGTGTTATTATTATCAAGGCAAAGACGAAGGCACTTCATGCCGTCTCGCTCTCACTCGCCAGCCGAGTTCATCATATCTAACGACAAGTGTCGCTGGGCCCGCTGTGCGTTTTGATAAGTGAAATGAGTTTAATTAGCGTAGACGCCAACGCAAACGTTGCTGCCGCTGCTGCTGCTGCCGCTGCTGCTACTGCTGCTTATCAGCTATGCGCCAAGTGTTGCCAAGCGCCAACGAAAAGCATAGAAAATTGCTGGCCATGCGGGCCAAGTTTAGCCTTGCCCTTGCCTTGATTAATTGTGAAAAATTGTGACAACAACAACCAGCTATTTATAGAGTCAGCATTAGGCGGGCGCTTTGGCAACCCTAGCAAGTGTAGCCGATAAGGCGCAACAAAAACAATGAGACATGCAGTGCGAAAGCGTGCCCCGACTGCGCTCCAAGTGGCCTTATCAGTGTGCGCGACAACGTTTGACAGAAATTACCTGCTAGCAGCTCAGCGCTCACACAGCTCACAACAAAATATAGAGCAAATAATGTGCTAGCAAAAACAAAAAAAAAGACTGAGTTTAAAGTGAAAGTGTTGTTGCCAGATGTCAGCTGGCCAATTGCGACAGCAGCAGCGCGAGCAGCGCCAATTCCAGCGGCGTTCTGGCCAAATTGTGGCCAGCGATGAGGCGGCCCTGTGTGTGCTGCTGCGCTACAGACGCCACAGCGACACGGACAATCACAAGCTGTTGGCGCCAACAACAACAACAACAGCAACAGCAGCAACAACAACAGCTGGCGCCACTTCCGCTGCTGTCAAGCTGCGACGTCGTGGGCAGCGTCCGCAATCAACGGCATTTGAAATGAGCAATGTACGCGTCATCAGCAATTGCAATGAGACATTGCAAAACCAACAACAGCACAAACAACAACAACAACAACACTAACAATAAATAGCTATATCTATATATAGTCAAAGCAATAACAAAGCCATAACCCATTATCTTTTGTTTAATTTGCAGAAAAACAAGGAGTTGATGAATGACATTATTACCAATTGCAAATTGAAGAATGGTATGTAGCAAATAATTATAAACAAACACAAGTATGCTAAGTAGCCAAACAGATACCCTGTAATCAAAAATGCGAAAACTTATTTTTGCGAAAGTTTTCTTTTTGTGTTTCCACAAAACTTTCTCTTGCCTGTTGCCAACATTTGCTCAACTTTCGGCATACCCTTCTTTTAACACACTTTCACTGCTTACAGGGTATACACATAATCACAATATTTATTTTTAATTAAGAAACAGCGATTAAAGTATAATTAGTTGCACACAACACATGCAAATAATAATTAATTGTATATACTTTTATATACTTTTATATGTTGGGTTAAAAATGAATTGGCCGCAATAGACGCGCAAATTAATTTAATTAAATGTTCTATTATGCTATTATTAGGTTTTGGTCCCGGCGTACAGCCCGCAGCTGCCACATCGCCCACAAAACGCCCACTGAGTCCGGATCATCCCAATCCAGCGCTGCCCATCACCGAGGTAAGACAGCAAACAGACTATATGTGTGTTGTTTGTGTGCGTGTGTAAATACAATAAATCACAAAAGCACACACACACACACACACACACGCAGACACCTAAACAAATACCGTGTCGAGCCCTTAGTTGACATTGAGCCTATGCCACTTGAACTTCTTGAAAAATCAGTTAATAAAAACTTGCACGTTGACTAATTGAATCATTTATCAAAGTTGCAAACATTTTTCTTGCTATACACGACACGTTATGATAAAGTAGAAAAACCTAAATTACACTTTCTGTAGAATTATATTAAATTGTGTTCATAATTATATTGCAGTTTTTTATTATTTAATTTGGTATACACAAATAAATTTCAATCGCTTCTCTAACAAAACATGACTTGTCTAGATTAAATATTAAGTATATAATATTGATTAATAAATAAGATGGCATTTGACTCAAGTTAAATAACAACCAATTTTACAGTTTAATTAAGTAAAAGCTTTTGCCAAAATTTTATTAAATTTTCTTTACGATTCCAGACGCCGAGTCCTGCTATGAACCGCATGGGCTGGGCACTGCGAACATTATTGGTGGTCGATAACTCAAGCTGTTTGAAGGATCGCAAGGTGAGTAATGGTCGGCCAATTAGCTTGGCTTGATGGCAGCCAATGTCTATTAAACAATCAATTGTGCAGGTTTCGGGCAAGTTAATACGCAAGTGTGCGCCCGGCACAGAGCTGGTAGATTGGCTGGTTAACTTGGCGCCCATCGTACACACACGCGCCCAGGCGGCGGGCATGTGGCAGGCGTTGCTCGAGGAAGGCGTGCTGACACATGGTAAGAGAATAAGAATGAGAATGAGAATGAGAATGGGAATATAAATGGTGGCGATTGCTGCAACTCAGTTGGCGTTGCAATTAATGCCACAATTAACGCATTTAAACCACTTTTAACACATTGTTTCCCCATTTCCAGTTAACAAGGAGCAGCCGTTCAAGGATAAATGCTTTCTGTATCGTTTCCGACTGGACGAGGAGGGCGGCGCACCCGCAGCGGGAATACCAGCTGCTGAGGATCTCAGTGCGGCTAATGAGCACATTCGTGAGGCATTGAGTGCACTCTTTCAGCGTGGACCAGATGCAACATTGCGCATGATATTGCGCAAGCCGTAAGTGCAATATTGATTGAAGACCCAAATGTGCATTTGTTGTCACAGACACACGCTGCGTATGATTGATATTTGTCTTTGACTTTACATTTGCCTTTGGCTTGGCAATTAGTTGCATTGTCGAATTGAAGACACAAACTACAATTTCGCCTATTTGTTTTTAATCAATTTACCTACACAAACACACACACACACACACGCAACACACACACACACTAACACACACTCTGCATATATTTACTCATACACAGTTCGCATGAACGCACGCCCGAGGAACTGGAACTGGTATTTGAGGAACTGGTGCATATAGCAGCCCTCTCCCATCTATCGACCAGCATCAAGCGTGAGCTATCCTCAATAATTGTATTCGAAGCCCACGCACAGGCGGGCACCATATGTGAGTAGAATTTCGCAATTGTCCAATTAGTTTTTCAAATTAAAAACCCATTTGCATCAATTAACTTGCAAATTGAGTAAAAACGCCACGAATCAATTATTTATTCTCGCTTGTCGTGGATTAAATACGCTTGCAGATAAATAATTGCCAGATAACAGATAAACTTAGCTAAACCCAAATAATATATATATATATATATATATCGATTCAATCAATTAGCGAGAAAATTTTAACTACCTTTCGCGAGGGCAAAGTTTTTTTGTTGCCTTTAATTAAACTTCGCCCAAGTTGAGCTAATTATTTCACAATAAATAAAACAAAATTATTATGTAATAAAATAGGGAAAAAACTCTTAATGTTGTTATCCCTTTTTTTTCTGCTTTCCTTGCGCTTATCCCTTTTACGCGCCTCATTACATAAATGTCAACAACACGAACCGTAGTATTCAATCAAGGCGACGAAGGACGCTCCTGGTATATTTTACTCAAAGGATCTGTGGATGTTGTGATACATGGCAAGGGCACCGTTGCCACACTGAAGACTGGCGATGATTTTGGCAAATTGGCTTTGATTAACGACGCACCCAGGTAAGTGAAGCTAACTGCGCTAACTCTGTGCCTTTTGCCAATTCCGGCAAAATCCATTTAAAAAAAAAAAAAAAAAAAAATAAAATAAACGAAGGTACTTTTACAAAGTGCACAACATTTTAAACTGTCAGTTGGTTTGGCTGAAAGTTTCTTTTTTAGGTAAAACTTTGTAGACGGGTAGCAAACCATTAACAATTCGCTTTATATCGCTTTCAGCTCTTTTGCTATAAGTAAGGCAGCAAATTCCCTTTTTTTTAAACACTCTTGCCTTTGGCGAAGTAACAAAATCAAATACAAAATATGTATATATACAATGCGGCCGCCCACAAACAAAACACCCAGCACACAACAATGGGACGAAAGATCCAATAGAATTAGACACTTTGTTGGCCCTGCACAAAGATAACAACAACAAGCTCAGCACTGCCACAATGACTGATAACGGCAGCCATTGTCCGGTATTTGTGGCCAACAATTGAAAATTGAAACCAAATATTGCCTATTGAAAGCATGCCCGACATTAGTTAGCCAATTATTACACTTCTATGAGCATATATACATATACATATCTATGTGCATATATACAGTTAATCAAAAGTGCGTACGGAATATTGAATTTACTTCCCAATAACAATGCTAAAGCTTTGCATTGTTTACAGTCAATAATAATCATAATAGCCAGAAATTGTTTTATGAAATATTACAATTCGCATTTGTTAACAAGTTGTTCAACACATGTTTTATAAAACTAAATATGAAAGTGAATAAATATGTTAAATGGCATTTAAAAGGAATTTAAACAAAGTAAGCGAAAATATTGCAAAATATTAAATCAGATTATGAAAACACATTATGGTTGCTTTATGAAATTTAAATATAGTTTCTAATAAATTTATCATTTTTAAGTTTGAAAGATATTCGTTAATCTTTGAGCCGCATTTGATTTACCGCAAAAACCAAAAAAACCCATAATTACATTTTGCTCGTAACCAACATAAAACAAAAGCTGATAAATGAGTAAACAAATTTTAATTGCTCCCGTTGACCAATAAAAAGAAGCTTTTTAAAATATATTTCAGGCTATTAAACCATGATAAATAAATTAATTATCAGCGAGGAGTTGCAAGACCACTTAAAAAATTTATTGCAATTAAAAGAACAATACTTTGCACTTTATTGTAAATGAAAATGTTTTATTTACTTGCGAGTGAATCAATAAAAAAAGAATATTGGACAGACACGGCCATGTTAATATTGATAGACGACTTAAAAGCCACGCTGCAACGGCCAAAATTGATAAATAAAAGTTATTTGCGTTGATTTTAACGCGTTCATTGATTGCTTTCAGTGAGCAGGTGAAAATTCTGTTCGGAAAATGAAATTTTTGCCGCTGCAGCAGCCGCAAAATGCGTCAATTGTAATTATGCAAATATTCGAATAATAATGCGAAGCAGAGGAAAGAAAGAGAGAGAGGGCGAAAATAGAGTGCACAAAAATGGATCAACATTTTGGTAGAATGTAATTAACAAAATTGCATTTTGGCTAAATGCGTTTCATTTAAAAAGGAAGTTGGGCTTTAATTGAAAACAGCTTTTAATTATTGAAAATTGTTTAATTCATTATGCACTAAATAAGTTGTTTATTTATTTGTTTGCAGAGCTGCCACAATCGTTTTGAAGGAGAATAATTGCCATTTGCTGCGCGTGGACAAAGAGCACTTTAATCGCATCCTGCGTGATGTTGAGGCCAATACATTGAGATTGCAGGAGCATGGCAAGGATGTTTTAGTGCTTGAGCGAGTGGCCAAACAACGTGGACAACACTCGGCATTCAAGTGAGTGCCAATTGCTTTGCTTCCCCTCCCCCCTTTTCTCCCGCTCTCTTAATCCACCCACTTTCATTTAAAATGTGCACGCATAAATTTTAATTGAAATTGTAAAACAGCAAACACTTCAATTTGATTGCGCTTTTACGGCCGAAGTTAAACGTGACTGAATTTCCATATATGTACGCCATATCCATATCCATATCCTTTCAACAGATATACCGTTATGTCGGGCACACCGAACAAAATGCTGGAGCATTTGTTGGAGACGCGCCTGGGACAGTCGGTCAGCGGCATGGATCCATTTCTGGATGACTTTCTGCTTACGCATATTGTTTTTATGCCTGTCGTGCAGCTCGTCGACGAACTGGCCAACTAATATCCTTTTTACAAAACTAATATAACTTTTAATCACATAAATAGTCAGCTTAAGCCGAACAGAGATTAGGAAAGATTTGATGAAAGTTTTTTTATAGAATTTAAAGGGTATAAGAAAATGTTGCACGCTTAATTCTTAAAATTCCCAAACAGTTTCAGGCCTCTTTTGAGCTTCTGATTTGGCTTGCTTTATGATTTAATATACAGCCCCTCAAATCAACCAATAGAATTAAACATGATTTAATTGAATTTCTTGAAGCCACATTTTGTGCATGCCGGCCACGTGCCGAGGCTTAAAGGAAACTTGAGTCGGCCGACACCACTTTAAAGGCCCTTTTCTAAGCCAGCCTCCGAAAATGATCCACTCCAAGCGTGGCCCTTTAAAAAAGTGCAAACGTTCCGTCCTCTTTCCTATTAAGTACTTGCCCCATAGAGCAACTGCCGCGCAGGAGTCACGTTCTCTTCCCGGCCAGGGCAGTGTAACTAGGACTTGCCGTCGGGGTTGCGGGTTCAGCAAACATATCCACAGCGACAGTTTAAGTGTTGGCAGCATGCAAACCACACACACACACAAACACACACACACACACAAAGACACGCACACACACGACCCTGCCCACACATATGGGCAGAACATGAAGTCAGGTTCGTGACTCGAAAATGTCAAGAGAAAAAGGCAAAATGGGAGCTTTATTTGCCATTGGACGAATTTAAAATACACTTGCAGAGATGCAGCTAGAATATTAGCAATTTATTTATACAATGGTCGTTGGCGAATTAGAAATCAAAATTTTTTTATTTATTATATATTTTAAATATTTTGAAGGTTTTAATATGGAAACAAAGATTGCTGCCCATTAATATATAATTACTGACAAAAAACTACTTTAAAACATTAAAGAAATTTGCTTAATCTGATAAGAAAGCCTCACTCTAATCAGTCCTTTACCGTTACATATGCCATGGCAAATTAAGTATACGCCCCGTAAGCGCATTAAATATAGAGAACTAACAATGTGCTACACTTCTTGGCCGGGCAAAGTAACTGTTAAACTCGCTTCCTCTGCATACGTAAAACAAAAGCCACAATGAAGTTGAAAATGGTCGGCACACACACAAAAACACACACACACACGCACGCACAACAATAACAGAGTCCTTGGACATTGGGTCAACAATTTGGTAATTCGTAGTGCAGGAGCAGGAGCAGCTGTAGCAACTGCTTAGTAGGTGCGGCAGGGGGCTCAATGATGCTTGAAACTAATCTCCAATCTGCATTGGAATACGTGATGTGCTTAATAAGCAGCCAAACTGGCCAACCCCAAAAAAAAAAAATCCCCCCGTTCCATTGATTGTTCGTGGTGCGTGCCAAAAGCGACAGATTTGCAGTCAACTCAACTTTCAAGTTGATTCTTTTTTTTTGTGTCCACTTTTATTTGGTTGAAAATTCCTTAACCACAGTGCACCTTTCATTGTGATGCGCATGAGGAGGCCCAGACGCCCGAGGATCGCGAGTATATCGTTAACTTCAAGAAGCGTGTCATTCAGTTCATGCAAAAGTGGGTCATGGCGGTGCGACATGCCGCCTTCGAGGAGCCGAGCGTCTGCGATTTCATCGAAGATCTCGCCGCCGAAGTGGAGGCCGATCCCGATCTGAACGAGGAGACGAGCATCATACACAATGTGCTGACACAAATGGCACGCTATCAGGATGATCGCAATCAGAATGCGGGCCAAAAGTGGAAGCTGCCGACAAACGGACAGCCAATTTGTCTGTTCAGCGGCAATGCGACGCCCTCAAAGACGGTCATACGACCAGACGATGACAGTAAGTTCTCTGATTGCCAATGGCCAATACTCCCCTTTACTCCCCCTTACTCATTTTACAGTAATTTTCCGCGTCTACTGTGCGGACCACACCTATTGCACCCTGCGCTTTCCCATGCACACCACCGCGGAGCTAATCAAGGCCTGTGCCGCGGACAAGCTGCAATTGAATCGTGGCCCGGACGACCTTTGCCTCGTCGAGGTAAAATCGAATGGGGAACGGGCCGTGTTCAAAGATAACGATGTTAGCATACCCACGGGCCTGACGCTCAATGGCCGTTTGTTTGTCTCCGTCAAGGATCATCTGGATGCCCTGGTAAGCATCTAACCTCTCCCTTCCCTTTCTCCCCTCTGTTTGCTTGACATTTATCTATTCCTTGTGCGCAGACACCATTGCCGGAGCAGGAGTGCCCTACGGACGGTGTCGACATTGATTTGGAAATCTTAAGCACCAAAGAGCTGGCCTATCACATCACAATCTTTGAATGGGATTTGTTCTGGGCGGTGCACGAGTACGAGCTGCTCTATCACACATTTGGCAGGCATCATTTCGGCAAGGTACACTCACAGAAAATTGGTACAACTTTGTTAAAAGCTATCTATAAATCTCACTTAAAAATGAGGTTTGAGAAACGTGTTAAGGCTTTTAGTAAAAACATAAAGTTAATACACGCTTTTAGCACAAACTGTTGCCAAGTGTATGCGATAAAGGGAAAAAGAAAATGTGATAGTTATAGCAGACATTTTGGCATTTCCTTTGGCTGCCTCGTTGCATTGTTTGGCAGAAGTTTTAAAAGCCTTCGGCTAATTAGGCTGGAACTGCAGGTAGAGGCGTCTCGCCTCCAGACCTAGTGCCCCAAGTTTGCCGTCAACTATTTACAAGTCTGGCATTTGTCATGTAGCTGCAAATTGAGTTTTGGCACGAGTTGTTGGCCTGAATCCTCAAGGCCACTCAAGCAATTAAAGCTTGCCAAAATGTGCTGCCCAAGTTTTGCACTAATGTTGGCTTTCTATTCTCCCCCGCACAGATTACGGCCAATTTGGATGTATTTTTGCGGCGCTTCAATGAGGTACAATACTGGATTGTCACCGAGCTCGTTTCCACGCCCAGCCTGAGCAAACGTGTCGGTCTCGTGCGTAAATTCATCAAGCTGGCCGCTTAGTAAGTGATAAATATCCTAATTGAAAGCGTAATCCTCTATTGAATATCGTTTTTCTCTCTTTTGCAACAGCTGCAAAGAGTATCAGAATCTAAATGCCTTCTTTGCCATTGTGATGGGCTTGTCGAATATGGCCGTGACGCGCCTACATCAAACCTGGGAGAAGATACCATCGAAATTTCGCAAAATCTTTCAGGAGTTCGAGGCACTTATCGATCCCAGTCGCAATCATCGCGCCTATCGCGTGTTTGTCGGCAAATTGCAGCCCCCGCTAATTCCCTTTATGCCGCTGCTGCTCAAGGACATGACCTTTGCCCACGAGGGCAACAAGACCAGCCTCGACGGCCTGGTCAACTTCGAGAAAATGCACATGATGGCCCAGACAATGCGCACCATACGCTTCTGTCGTTCACGAAGTTTGGGTAAGTTGCTAACTTGGCTAACAAAACAGAAACTAGCTCAAAATATTACTTATATATAATTGCAACTGTATGAGCTTTATCTTTAGCTTTTCTTTAAGATATTTTTTTCTAAATTTTAATTTACTTTATGTTTATTTCAGGTCTTGAGCCACCATCACCCAAAAGCGAGGGCGAGGTGCGTACATACATCAGCAGTTTTCGTGTGATTGACAATCAGCGGGTTTTGACCGCCATGTCGCAGAAGGTGGAGCCCACCAGGAAGCTAAATTGAGCACAACACAAACCAACAACAAATCAACCAACCGTCAAGTCGTCGTTTTAGTCCCTTAGTATTAGCGTGTACTTAGTGTCTATGATGAGTATTTAATGGGTTCATGAAAAGCCCCCCAAAACAAATAACAAAACTGTATTTAACTGCACTGTTATGAGCTTAACTGAGTTGATTTTAGCTGATGTCCTGCTAGCGACCAACCAGTGCATTCTAAACTAAGCGCCGAACCCGCAAAAACGAAGTATAAATATATATTGTATACATACATATATTTAAAATAAAAATTAATAAGCTAACTTTATTCATATTAGCCAGAAACTAAGTAATATTTATGTAAGCTTGGCAAATGTATGTTACAACAATAACAACTATCTCAATTTTCAAAATGAACTGAAACACAACAGCAACAGCAACAACAACAACAACAACAAAACTTTTTGCTTTAGTACAAAAAAAAAACAAATGAAAGAAAAATAACATTTGGCTTTTGAGAAGGGACGAAATTTCCAAAACAAATGGGCGTGTGTGATACTAAACATTTAGAGGAAGCAAACAGCAACAACAAAAACAAATGTACTAAACCTATTTCCTACAACTTTACCCAAACCTTATACGAATATACCCAATTCATTTATATATCCTGTCAAGGCTATGCACCACTATTAAAAGTAAAGTGGAATCTATTTTTTTAATAAACGAATAATTGGCATGTCATAAAACTAAGCGACTAACCTAAATATATATATATATATATATATACATATGTATAATCAAATCTAGTTGAAGCTAGTTATAAATATATAAGTTATATTAGTGCTAAGTCATTTACTTTAAATTTTGTTTATCCCTTAATGCACACACATATACACATATACATACATATTTAATTTATGCGACATTCATGAATAAATAACAAACACACATATATTTATAGACACTTATTTTCAGTTGTTTTATTTTGTGTAAAAAATAATCATTTATTTTTTAGTTTTAGTTATAAATAAAATTAAATATGCCTAGGCATAAAAATATAAAAAACACTGGAGAGGGACCTTATTAGTTGTAGAATGTGTACAAAAAAATTAAATGGCTTCATTCAAATGTACATATTTAATAGGAATTACTTTAAACGAGAACCCGCAAAGAGTTCTACAAATCAAGTGCGACTTTTATGAGGCCTATCTATAAAATTTCTTAACTCATAGTCTCATAGAAGGCGGAACTTGATTTATAAATATATATTAGTTTAGAAATAGTGAGCCAATGTAGTTAAATATATATGTATACCTAGACATTGTAGTTTCGAAATAAACCAACTCCTCTCCCAAGAAGGTCTCTCAAACAACGATATACCACTTAGACAAGAACCACTACTTAGGCTACTTTACCCTAACAGACCATACAACTTAGAGCATAAATATAAATATATATATATATAGATATTTATTCAACTTTCGCACTAGCTATCTAACTATAGTTCTCGACTTATGCACAATAACCCACAAGATACGAGTTCAGAGGTTTCTCTCACGAAGATAACAAAAAACAGACAAAACAGTTGTACGAATTTTTGAATGGAACTTTTATATATGCGAATACTTAGTATGAGATGATTGTTTAATTTTTTAAGTACCGAATCAATTTTGAATTGATTTATGAACAACGCATAGAACACCAATTTTTTAAAAGCATGCGAAGCGAAGATGAAGCGAGAATTTCAAGCCTTTAATTACTTTATCTACCAAACCAAAAATGGAAATATTCTGTCAGAGTCGTCCAATTAGAAATGCTAATAATGCTAAAAAAATAAATCAAATGAATCATTTTCCAAATGAAAACTCTGCTAAATATTTAGATTAAATGTTCATTTAGATGTAGACCAAGGCATTGTCTAAATGAAACGGGTTTAGAGAATAATACAATTTATGCTTGCCCAATAAAATACGATCTATTTAGTGTAAGAAACGATTCCAACAGATTTTGTGTCAAATATTTAGATATACAGCTATATATATATATATTTTGTAGCATTTCTATGTTAGGAAGAACCTTTAAAAATCGTATATTATTAATACTAACATAAATATATATATAGTATATACTAAAAACCAGATAAAATTTTCAAATTTTAAATTGTGATTCGATTTGACAATCTTAAAAGAATCTCTATGACTTTCATTTAATATTTATAAAACATTTTCACTTTTCTTTATGTTTTAAGTTTTTTTCTCCATTTTGCACTTTGCATAAATTTGTATGAATCGGGTAAAGAGATCCAAGATATAGCTATACGTATATACCTCCGTTTAACCACGCCAGGCACTCTATATATATATATAAATATATTCAAACAATGGGTATAACAATTTAAGTGAAAGTCAGTGAAATAAAAATCAGTAAATGTTCAAAGCCATCTAACTAAATGTTCAAATCAATGTTTACATGTCTAACGAATACAATCTCAACAACTTTACTTAGTAATATGTAAATATATATGGGCTGCTTGGCAACCTATATATATATGAATAGAGCATACCTATAACATAATTACTTAAAATAGACTAGTTTTAATCGAAGAAAAAAAACCAAAACAAAATAACGCTCAACGGAGCTCACAGTAAGAATACAACACCAACAAACAAGTAGCAGACAAAAATATAACATTTATATCATGAATATCTTAATGAAAATAGCATATAAATAAATATACGTATTCATGCATATTTAACAAAGTCAAGGAACCACTCTTTTAAC
Organism: Drosophila lacertosa; assembly: GCA_004143845.1. Lineage (NCBI taxonomy): Eukaryota > Metazoa > Arthropoda > Insecta > Diptera > Drosophilidae > Drosophila > Drosophila lacertosa. The sequence goes on along the minus strand of SCDZ01000288.1, from coordinate 67,494 downwards.
CGTTTATAGCCAATTACAAAAACCAATGAAAAGTTTATGCAAAGCTACAAAAACCAAATATTTTAACAATAATCTTTAAATGTTGCAAACAACCTAAGCATACGGACACCATGTAACTTTGAATGTCTAACATTTTGAAACTTAAAACTAATATTCAAATAAAAATGTTATGTGTTAGCAAACAAACAAATCGCTGCTTAATTTACAGTTCAATTTGTGCGCCATAAGCAAAAGCTTCTGAGCGAAAGCTTTTTGTGCGTTAGGGAAAAACCGCAACAGCTGTGATTTCATCGTATGACTCAACGAATCCAAATGCTAGAGAGAGAGAGAGAGAGAGAGAGAGAGAGAGAGCTTGGCGTGCAAATACCCTGGAAGTGTGACATGTCACCAACTGTACTTTAAAAATGTACATATGTAGCACAAAACCTTTAACAGTAGAAAACCCTGTACCTAAAAACTCAAATCTACTAAAATAGCATAAACTGTTTACCACACATATAGCCTACTTCATTAGTTGTATGCATACAGGGTATGTAAGAGATGCGGGCTTTTTTATAAAAGCGGTCGACTGCTGAATCATTTAGTAGAACCGGCTGACTGAAAGTCGACACTAGTTGCTCACCAAACCTTGGACGTGCTGGAACTGATTGCGCAGTCGATCTACGCGAAAGTCGTGAAGCGTCAACAAGCCAAATAAATACAATTTGTAAGCAATAATTAGCGCGATGCCCAAACCAACGCCAAGCATTAAGCTGAACAATGGCCGGGAGATGCCCGTGCTGGGCCTGGGCACCTGGAAGTCGTACGAATCGGAGGCGTATCAGGCGACCCGTGACGCCATCGACATCGGCTACAGACACATCGACACCGCGTTCGTCTACGAGAACGAGCAGGAGGTGGGCAAAGCGATACGCGAGAAGATTGCCGAGGGCGTCGTTAAGCGCGAGGAGATGTTTGTGACGACCAAGCTGGGCGGCATTCATCATGATCCCGAGATTGTGGCGCGTGCCTTTCAGCTGAGTCTCAACAACCTGGGTCTGGACTACATTGATCTGTATCTGATGCACTTGCCAATTGGCCAAAAGTTTCATAACGACAACAATGTGCACGGCACTCTGGAACTAACCGATGTCGATTACCTGGACACTTGGCGCGAAATGGAGAAACTTGTGGACTTGGGTCTTACGCGCAGCATCGGCCTCTCCAACTTCAATGCGGCGCAAACGGTGCGCGTCCTGCAGAACTGTCGCATCAAGCCGGTGGTCAATCAGGTGGAATGCCATCCGGCCTTTCAGCAGCAACAGCTGCGCGCCCACGCCAAGGAGCACGGTCTGGTCATCTGCGCCTACTGTCCGCTGGCCCGGCCGCAGCCGGCGCGCCACTGGCCGCCGTTCCTCTACGATGAGCGTGCGCAGCTGCTGGCCAAGAAATACGGCTGCACCACGGCCCAGCTGTGCCTGCGTTATCTGATCCAAATTGGCGTCGTGCCGCTGCCAAAGTCGTCGAATAAGGCGCGCATTGCGGAGAATTTCAATGTGTTCGATTTCGAGCTGACCCCGGAGGATATGGCCGCCATGGAGCTGTATCATACGGGCGTGCGCACGGTGCCGTTTAGCGGCATGTCCGGGCACAAATATTATCCGTTTACCGACAAGTTTTAAACTTAAGTTGAACACTTCATTTAAGCTGGCTTAGTATTTTTTAATAAACGCAAAACACAGGATTGTATTTTACCAAAAAAGAAGAACGAATTTAGAAGAACATTAAGCTAATCAGCTTGTAAATGAGGATCGTTTGATAAAATTAAGTCAGTTGGCGTCTTATCTTGAGTATCTTACGTAAATGGACTAGCAAAATTAACAGGTTTTCACTGTATTTTTGGTTTCCATTTTTAGCGTGTAGCAAATGATTGTGAGCGGAGATAAAGACAACTATTGCATTTGTTACGTTGACTTATTTTCTATGCCAGACGCATCGAAATCATATCTACTAAATGCTGTCATATTTGTCGCCGGGATTTCAAGTGTCTAGCTTATCAGTTGACAGATTTCATTGCAAAATCAAATGTTGTAGGAGGGCAAGCAACCTTGACTGCAAGTTACAACTAAACGAAATGCTTTAAATAAGGAATATACTAATTTAAAAGTAACTTATTAATTTAAGTTACTTAAAAGAGCATTTAAGTAGAGCGTTGGCAAAGTTAGGGTATTGGCAGGCTGGTTTGCTACCCACAATCTAATGGTATTTAAATACCAACTACTCACGCGTATTAGAGTGACCATTTGGATGCTTTGCGTTTAATATGTGCACACTTTAGTAGTGAACAGCTGTTTATATTAGCCTTTCACCTAGCGCTTCCGACAAATAAATTTTTAAGAAAATGTCGCTTATATTAAGACAAAATATGCGCGCACATTTGCTGTTAAAGGTAACTGAATGTATTTGCATATTTATATAATGGCTAAACTTTTTCTGCTGCTCACACAGCAAATTTGTTACAGCACCAGCGCCAAACCGAGCGGCGGAGCTGCCGCCACCGCAAAAACAATACCCAAGAATTTGCTCGAGGATAAGCAAACGGCAAATTTGCAAAAGGAAAACGGCGCCGTATTCGACAAAAGACCATTTAAACTGCATCTAGACAAAGGTAAGATGAGTTTCAACAAAGTGTCGCACTACAAAAAATGTTTACATAATCAACAATAAACACATGTTGCAACTTCCATAGATAAAACTTACAGCTGGTGCTTGTGCGGCAAGTCCAAATCGCAGCCGCTGTGCGATGGCACGCATAAAAACGAATTTCTCAAAATCAAGCTGAGGTGAATATGTAGCTACTATATCCAGAGATTGTAATTAATAAATATACATTGAATACAAAGGCCCATACGCTTCAAGGTGGAAGAAACCGGCGATTATTGGCTGTGCAACTGTAAACACACCACACACCGACCCTTCTGCGATGGCACCCACAAGCAGCCGCACATTCAGAGCGCCGTTAAATAACTTAACTAAATGTTAAATCAGTAATTTGTTTAATAAAAAGCATTTTGTAGCATGTAATTGGAAATGAGAAATGCACGTGAACAATTTTGAATCAAGCAACATATGTTTTATTCTAGTTTAGAGAACGTTATTTATACACACATTAATACACGCTTTATGCAGCCCAATTAAATACATTTAATGTATGCCTCTATAATGTATATATGTTATTTATATTATTTAATTTTAAGCAATGATTTTTAAAGCTTTAACAAAATATGTACAGCAGTTTATGCTCAAATGAAAAAAGTTGGATCCTAAGAGATAAGAGAAAGCGTTGAAAGATGACAAATCCATCGGATATTTATGAAATGTTGTAGAAATCATAGAGAAAATTACCCGTTAGGCACATAGTGTGTTATACAATTAAAATCATAGAAAATCAGTTTTATGTTTTTAGAAATTAGAAAGTTGCTTTTGTTTTTATTTAAGTTTTTTTAACGTTCGGATTTTTACACATAAAAATAGAACTAAAAAAGGAGTTGAGAGCAAAAATTGGCTTAAATACTACTATATTCATAAAGTTATGCATTCGCAATGTTTTTGTTGTTGATCTTGTTATTTAAATATCAAATTGAATGTGCCAATCTCATCTGCATAACAACGAGTACTCCGACCGATTAACTACACACAACAACACTCAAAAACAACAAAATTCCATGACAAGTCAAAAGGTATTTAAAAATTATAAATTCATTTGTTTTCAAAAGAAAATTCGCCACATTGCTCTGAGTTTGTATGATATAGGAAAAACTAATGCGAAAAAAACGTATCGTTATAAATTTAATTTAAAGATTCTTTTTAACAAATTTTGTGTTACACAGAGTCCTTTTGCTTCTCTTTGCCACGCTTTTGTTTATTTGTGTTGCTTTATTAATTTTTATGTGTTTTCCTACCACAAACAATTTAGATGCAATATGTTTTCATGTTTCATTTACTAAATAGCAACAGCAGCAGCCGACTGAACATGAATTCGTTTGGTGTTTGGTAACGTAACACAGGTTTGTCTGAAACAAAATTGAGCAGTTCTAACGCGTCATATATGTATACATAATTTAAAATTCATGTTCAATCGGGAGCTGCTAATAGCGATTTAGTAAATGTTTAAGTTACATAATCACTATTCCAAATTGAATCAATTTGTTTGAATTGTTAATAACTAATGTACATGTGTAATGTATTTATGCATGTGTATTATTTGTTATACAATACTTTTTCCAGTGTATAATATGCTGTCTGTGTGAATGTTCTTTTTTTTTTGTGTTTGTAGTGTTGTTTCTCGTTGGTTTGTTGGTTTCACCTGTTGTTTTAGTTGTTTTTGAATTTTGTTTTTTTTTTTCAGTTTAGCGTTTAGCGCAGCAATTTGACCTTAATGTAATCCGTTCGGTTTTGAATATGTATGCAGCAAACAATTAATCGTGGGCTGTTGACTATACACCTTAGTACTCTTCGTCCTCTGGTGGTGCATCGTCTGGTGGCGCAAAGCCATCCTGTGGTGCCAAAACAAATTGATTATGCAAGTTGCCGAATTAAGTAAGACACTCTCGCTTACCTCAGTTGCATACAATATGTCCAAAATCTTTTGAACTAACTGAGCTGGTTCAGCCTCATCGGCGTCCTGGCAACTATAATACGAAAACGAATAAAATATTTAAGATGGTTTCCCAAAAGGGTATTACGAATTACTCACAGTATTTCAATGTCGCGCAGCTTAGAGAAGTAGAAGTCGCGCTCTTTCTCCAATCCCTCCAGATTCAAACGCATGTCCATTACCTAAAGAAGGCGATATGAACAAACAAACCAAAATGAATACTGCATGTGCTTTGGACGGTCTACCTCTGGACGAACCTGGTTGGACAGTTCCTCCATTTGCTGATTCGACTGCGCACCGGCGGAATCATTCTTCTTGACAGCTCCTGATGTACTCGATGGCGTTCGACTCGGCGGCGTCGCGTTACTTGTGCGTGGCGGCACTTTAGAAACTGTTAAAACATAAGCAATAAGTTAAACCCAATATACAGTATATATATACAGATATTACAGAACTTGTTTTCTATTCGATATTTAACAAACGTGAAGCACGTCAAATGGCTTGCGATCAAGTTGCGCTTTGTAGTGTTTCATTTTGTAGATATAATGTGCATTCAGTTTTGTTAAATTATAGAGTAAATATTTATATATATAAGTAGTTAAATGGATATATGAACAAATTTACATAAATGTATGTATGTACAAAAATGTATTGTAATGATAGTTTGGGCTAGAGATGATTCTGTTTGTGGTCTGCAAAACTAAACCAAACCTACTGGGCTTTGTGGCTGTCGTTGTTGCTGCTGCTGGCCGTGTCATTGGCACCACGGGCACACGCCTGTAGGAGCTGGCAACGCCGCTGCTCGTGCCAGGCAGAGATTTAACTGCACCGGAGCCAAAACCCATCGGCGCACCTTCGCGTACCGCGCTGGCATCGTAATCTCTGCCATCGTAATTGGCGTCGAAGAACTTTTTGAACCATTGCAAAAATTCAAAATTATCTTGGAAGCGACCCTTTATCAATTTGTCAATGGGTATTATCTAAAAGTAAAATGTGTGAGAGAGAAAGAGAGAATAATATGCAGTGTACTTGAATGAGTGAGAAAAAAACAACCAAGAGAATGCGACAGTTAAACAAAACAACTAAGAGTGGTTTAAGTTAAACGAAACAAAATTATAAAACGATAAATAAACTAAAACAACCAATACAAATAAATAAAAAAAAAAAACAGAAGAAATGTGCACACTAAAACGAAGACAAAAAAACAACTCAAAAACGATGTGTGTGCGGTTGGATGGGTGGGTTGGTGTTGTGTGTATGGTGTGTGTTGAATGTGTGTTGGGTGCTGGGAGTATGTGTGTGCGCAGCCATATATCAATGCCATTCTTTTTAGTGGTTTGTTTTTGGTGTGTGTCGTTTGTTGTATGCAGCTTTTGGTTTGGCCTACGCTTTCGCGTGCTTCACGTTCATTTGTTGCCCAGACATAAAATCTTAGTAATTTTTTTTTTTTTTTTTTTGGGAAATGATAGAAAACAAAAACACTCGCATACAGCGACCATCACCGTCACCAGCTTCATTTTTAATATCTTCTTCAAGCACAGATTGCTTCGCAATGTTCTTCGTGGAGCCCATACCCGTTTGGCCTCGAAGTGTTGCACTGCGACCATTATTGATCATATGATGGTGTTGCTGATGTGGTGGCTGCTGCTGATGGTGTTGCTGCGGCGGTGGATGCATTTGTTGCTGCGGCCGACGATGCATCAGATGCAGGTCATTGTTGCTGCTGCCCACACCGCTGCCAGTATGGCTGCCTCCGTTGCCCAGTTTGACGCCATTTCGTTGGGCCGTTGAATCGTATTCGCGTCCATCGTAATTGGCGTCGAAGAACTTCTTGAACCATTGCAGAAATTCAAAATTGTCTTGGAAACGTCCCTTAATAAGCTTATCAACTGGTATTATCTGTTTTGTTGTTGTTGTTTGCCAGCAGTTGCATTTGTTGTTGTTGTTTTTGGTTGATTTGTAACGGAAATGTCAGTTAGTTACGCACATATTAAAGTTAAACTTGTGTATACAGTGTACATAAAACTTGTCGCAATTTGCATACAGTATTCGCCCCACCCAAAACCCAAATTCTTTCGTTTTGTTTTTTTTTTTTTTTTTTTTTGCAAACTTGAAATCATGATAAAAACGGAATTAAACATTATGAGATTTTAATGACTTGAAACTTTCTTTTACAAAAAGTTTCATTGTTGTAAAAGTTTAATACTCGATAGACATTTAAATTAAACCAGTTTAAAAACTTATGAAATTAATTTAATAAAGAAATGTACAACAAAGGGCTTTAGGATAAAGAAAAGAATTTCTTTATATAGAGTTTATGTAAGTTTTTAGTCATTGAAACCTCAAAATGTATGCTTGCTATTTAATTATAATAAATATTAATGCAATTGGCTAATCGCAACACACAGCGCTGAGCTTTTTTTGAATCAATTAAATTTGAAAGTGTGCAAAAAGTGTTTAACGAAGGTAACTTTAAACTCAAGCAAAAATCAAATAAAATATAAATAGGAGAGTTATAAAAAAATATTGAAATGAGCACTAAATGTCAGCATTTGCAGCTTACCTTGTCGACAGACATCTTTTTGAAGCCCGCCTGTAAGATCTTGAAGTTCTGTATGTATTCATGTTCCAGATTTGTACGGAATTTAACACGCTTGACGGGCACTGAATTTGGGAACAACATGTCCATGAACTGACAATAAGCGGCACCTAAATATGGACACATATAGATTAAAAAGCGATCGCTGATTGATCGTTGATCGTTCATTGAAGGTGAGACTTACCCGTGCACAGTTCCTCAATTTTGGAGAATTGCGATTGCAGGCAATCGTTCACCCAGGCCAGCATATCATGACGCGACAGATTCTCTGACGTCACATTTGTGGAGTATACGTTAACAGCCATGTCTCTGTAATCTGCTCTCTTGCTAGTTGTAGCTGCAAAAGCCAAATGAAGAAATTTCATTTAAAAAATTAAGCTACATGTATGTACGCTACAAATAAGGAAAGGTGTGTGGGAGTGTTTAATGCTGTTAATTACGGCTGAGCTTATAATTGTTGCTCTTTTCATAGTTATTTTGGTGTGTGTGCATTGAAGCGACGCACATGTGCGTGTCTCAATATCAAGATCACGATAATCACACTAAACAACAATCAAATGCAACAGCTAACTACTGCGGCATGTGGCATGTGCAGCTTGTGGCATGTGCCTGATTACTATTATTGCCACGAGAGAGTTAGACACATGTACATGAAAGTTGTCCGCTACTTTTCATTTTAATTGTTTTACTACTTTGCCAAATGTTTTCGACTAATTGCTACTCGGAGTCGGCAATATGAAAGATTGTCTAACAAGTTTTCTAACTATTTATAAATAATACATACGGTTAGACATGATTTTTCTGGTTACAGTACCTAATAAAAACTCTTATTTGTTTTAAAAATATTTTTTTTTTCAAAATTTACGTTTAAGTTTCGTTGAGTTATTTACTATTGAATTAATTCAACACTTTTGAATGCCTATTGGGAAACTTGGACCAAGGCCTACCTTAAAAATAAAACAGCCCACACAACTAAGAAAATAAAGTTTTAAACTAGTTTCAATCTTATGTATCGATTAATTGTCGTATACCATTTATGTGTATACAACAGCTTATTATGGAGTTTGTTAAATTTATAAACTTCTCAAGTTTCAATAAACAATCTGTGAGGATAACAATCATCACCTCATAAATATATTGAGCAATATCAATTTACACAAATCAATAAACAATGAACAAGGGTAAAGAACATGTCTGTAAAACTTGTCATAAATGCACCTATGATTATCAACTTGCTATCACATACTTGGGAGATAATCTAAAGTAATAAGGTGCTAAGCCGATGCTAAATTTAACGAATACAAAAAAAAACTTATCAAAACCTGTTGTTAAAACAGTTGTTTACTTAATCTGCTTGGGGTGTGAGTCAGAGTGACAAAACTCAACAATCAATTAAACAACATTTTAAAAATAACTCAATTTGTAACAAATTCTTGAGAATCACGGAGAAGGGCGAGCTTTACACAAAGTAAAGAAAGCTAACAGACTGCTTTCAATAGCGAGAACAAAGGCAATAAGAACTGGCCAAAGATTTCTCATAAAAGTTAACATAAAGCTAGTTAAATAGTGAAAGGGTAAATGTGAGTAAGTTTTCAACTGCTATGAAAAACTTGTAAGCATTTAGGTAAGATCATCAGAATTGCAAAGAGCGGCAATTCTTAAGTTAAGATATTAATGTTATATGAACACTTGCTGTGAGTTTGATTTGTTATAATTGTGAGTGCTTAATTGGCCCATACTCTGTACACAGATCTTAAAGTCCTTAACTCACTTCTACAGCAGAATTATCATATAATTTGCGTAGACAAACTTTAGTGGAAATGCACTGTTAAATTAAACTTGAAGAGAACGTTTTTCTTCGGAAACGGCTGCAAGCTCTTGAAAACTTACGAGAGCGTAAAGTGCAAGCGACATGCAAACGCGCCCGCCAAGACACAATCGGGCAAAATTAAAATTGGAATAAAAAAAATGTTGTACAACAGTAAAAACAACAACGCACAAGCAAAATGTGGCGATAGCGGCGCAATCCGTGCGAGACTGGAGCCAACGAACAATGAACTTGGACTGTGGCTGCGAATGTTGCTACTGCTGCTGCTGCGGCTGCTGCTGCCGCTGCGGCTGTTGGGCGGCGGTTTGTCAACGGTTCGCTGCCGACGCTGTCGATGCTTCTTGGGCAGCCAGCTCTTAGCTCTTAGTCACTGTCGGCGCCTGCAGCTGCGTCAGCGTATTAGGCATTTGGCATTATCAAGAGCAGAAAAGAAATAAAATGAAAAAACATGACCAATGCCACAACGTGGGCCATAGCACACAGAAAAAACACACGTTGATAAAGAAAATTGAATTAGCCGGCATTTGGTTGGAGGCCGCCGAAATGTGCCTATAAATATCAGGCCATAGCTCCAACTGAATGCCTCTGTGTGTGCGTGTGTGTGTTTGTGTGTAAAGTTTTGCCACGTTGTAGCTTAGTGTGGCAAGTGCATTGAACCCGAAAAAGGGCGCGCTGCGATATAAACTGAAGTTGGGGCAAATGCCGGAACTTTATACAAATGCGAGTTATATTTTTTCCTTCTGTTCCGTATTGTTGCAGTTGTTGTTGTTGTTGTTGTTTATTGATTGAAGTGCGCCAACTGTGGCAGGCAAAACTGCCCCAAATACACAACAAGTTGAAAACTCATTACAAGGGATTTGTTTTGTTTGCCATGTCGATGGCTGATGATAAGTGTGCGTGTGTGTTTGTGTGCATTATGCGGGGGTGTTTTCCTCTGATTGATGTACGACTGCATGTGTGTGTGTGTATTTGTGAATTGCAGCGGAAGTTGTGGCAAGCGGCACGTCGTTGCCAACTAATTAAAGAAAGGAGGGCGGACCACTCATAAGTTGAGTCCACCAAGGTAAAATTAAACCGGGCAGCAACGCATGCAAAATAACGCCTAATGAGCAGCACGATAAATAAAACATCGCCATCGATCAACGAAACATCGCCAAGTGTGTGTCATCATAAGTATCGAGAGCTGTGCTTATGAAAGCAAACACTATGGGCTGCATATCCCACCTTACAACACATACAAGCTATTACAAATGTGTGTGTTTGTGTTTGTTAGCTGATCTGTGAATGTGTGAAAAAGCCGGCGAGTTTTGAGAGCGCCGCAGCGTTGGCGTCTGCTGGCTCAGCAATTTTAATGAAGCCAATAAAAAAAAAATAGTAGCCAGCTAAAAGAAAACAAGCCAAGGCGGCCAACCTGAACAGCTATCAGTAAGACACACACACACACACGAACACATCGATTGGACAACAATGTGCGGGGGTTGACAGATAGACCACATAACGAGTTGACATACAGGCGATGACGTCATGCAAATAAATTGGAATTGGCAGAAACTAAAACAAAACCAGCCAGCAACTGAACCTGAGCACAGGAAATGGAAAAATGTGGCAGCACTCGACAGGCTTAAAATGCATTGTGGCTTGTGGCAGGTAGAAATGTTAAGTGGCAAAAAAAAAAGATGGTAACGGCATCAGCTCGACAGATTAGCCGCAAAGGCCTGACGATTTGTAATTTGCAATGCGGCAGTGGAATTTTTATGGCTGTTCCTGTTGCAAGCGCAGCCAGAAGCCACACACATACACACAGGGCGCAACACGCACACATTTTATTTTTGGGCGCACACACACACACGCATGCGGCGCACAGACGCCTGCAACACACGGGCGACATTTAAATGCGTACAACACAGTCTCACACACACACAGCTGCATCTGTGCGCAGCATGTACAGATATTTTCTCCTACTTTTGTGCTCAAGTGTGCACTTGAAGTTTTCGGCAAGGCTATTTTAAAATCGCCACATACACGCGCAACTCTCGCATATTTTGCCGTTGAACTTTCTTTTCTGCTGACGCTACTTCTAGATTTTGCCATGCACACACTCAAGATGGAGCAAAAAACGCAGAGCCGCCGCAGCCGCAACATTCACCATCACGCACACCAATACATACATGTATGTATATGTACATTTATTCACTTGGAGACAGGCTCTTTCGCTTAATGCCGCTGTTTCACTGTTTTGCCATTTATGCACTCACCTATTTATTTGCTATTTATTCAGTCGTTGATTTATTTTAAACCGTACTTTATACTATTTCAACGTTATTAATGACAAAGGAATCCCAAATTCTATGACGAACCGTTTTCAGGTAGTGTTGTCGACTGCCCCAGTGTTGTGCAAGTAGAATTGTTTAGTGTTGGCAACGCGTGCGAACCCACAGTGTTAATGTTAATGCGCTGTTAAAGATGCGTGAGCGTCCTCCAGTTATATTACCGGCAACAATGGCGATAAATCGATAATTTTAAAATTTCAGTTCTGATCGTAGTTTTATTTAAATTTGAACAATTTGCCGGGCCACGCCCTTGTATGTTTTAAAAATGGCAAATTCACACAAATAACATTTCACTTAAAGCTAATAAATGCAACAGTTTCAACAGTTTGAACATTAAATGCCCACAAATGCACAAATTCTCCCCGCACAACTTCAACTTCATCTTTTATGCTCACATGCGGAAAACACCAAACTTTGTGTCCTGTCCGGCGTTATTCAGGGCCGCCTTGAGGCTGAGGCCCAACACTTGGCGCGTGTTCGCTGGATCAATGATGCCATCGTCCCACAAACGAGCTGTGCTGTAGTAGGGCGAACCCTCGCGCTCAAACATCTCCACAATGGGCGTCTTAATTTTCTGAGCCTCCGCCTCGCTGAACTCCTTGCCAGCACGCTTGCGCTGATCCTCGGTGATCTGGGCCAGCACATTGGCCGCCTGGGTGCCGCCCATCACAGAGATGCGCGAATTGGGCCACATGTAGAGGAATCGCGGCGAATATGCGCGACCGCACATGCCGTAATTGCCGGCACCATAGGATCCGCCGATGATCACCGTAAACTTGGGCACATTGGCACATGCCACGGCTGTCACCATTTTGGCGCCGTTCTTGGCAATGCCGTTGGCCTCGGCATCGCGTCCCACCATGAAGCCTGCAGAGAATAACCATTAGCTGATAAATAGATCACACAATATAAATTTCACTGACTCACCTGTTATATTCTGCAGGAAGACAAGCGGAATTTTACGCTGCGCGCAGAGCTGTATAAAATGGGCGCCCTTCAGGGCGCTCTCCGAGAAGAGCACGCCATTGTTGCCCACAATGCCCACGGTGCGGCCATACAGCTTGGCAAAGCCACAGACCAAAGTCTCGCCGTAGAGCTTCTTGAACTCCGTAAAGCGACTGCCGTCCACAATGCGCGCAATCACGTCGCGCACATCGAAACTCTTGGTCAGATTGGGACCCACGATGCCGTACAACTCGCGAGGATCGTAGCGCGGCTCCTCCACGACGCCGACAGTAGCGTCTGTACCCGGCTGGAAGCTCTGCTGGCTTGAGTGCAGCAGCTGTCCGTTGTAGGCATTTGTCGCATCCAGATTTAGGTTGCTGACAATCTGGCGTGCCAGATAGAGAGCATGCTCATCGTCCACAGCATAATGGTCAGTCACACCGGACGTCTTGCAATGGAGGTCTGCGCCACCCAAATCCTCAGCAGACACCTCCTCGCCAGTGGCCGCCTTGACCAACGGTGGCCCAGCCAGGAAAATGGTGCCCTGTCGCTTCACAATAATGCTCTCGTCCGCCATCGCAGGCACGTAAGCGCCGCCTGCGGTGCAGCTGCCCATGACCACGGCGATCTGTGGTATGCCCTGCGCGGACATGTTCGCCTGGTTATAGAAGATGCGTCCGAAGTGCAGCTTGTCGGGAAACACCTCCGCCTGACGCGGCAAATTGGCACCGCCCGAGTCTACCAGATAGATGCATGGCAAGCGATTCTCCTGGGCAATTTCCTGAGCGCGCAAGTGTTTCTTGACCGTGATGGGGTAGTAGCTGCCGCCCTTGACGGTGGCATCGTTGGCCACAACAACGCACTCGGTGCTGCGAGAAGTAGAAAAAGCTAATTTAACGAATTTGGAGTGGAAATCGATGTTTTACCCGCATACACGTCCCACGCCAGTGACTATGCCGCCCGCGTTGACCACCTCATCGCCGTAGAGCTCGTGCCCGGCCAGCGTGCTGAGCTCGAGGAAGGGCGAGCCCGCGTCCAGCAGCAGATTAATGCGCTCGCGGGCCAGCAGCTTGCCACGCGACGTGTGCCGAACGCTGGCTGTGGCGCCGCCGCCCGTCAGCACCTGGCTGGTCAGCTGGCGGAGCTGTCCCACCAGCTTGCCCATCTCTTTGGCGTTGTCCTGTTGGTTAAGAAGAGCGTTAGCTCAAATCCGATGAACATTACCCTTGTTTATACCTTGTACTCTGCCGATTGCTTGTCGATGTCGCTGGGCAACACGTTCGCTTCACCCACATGCGTTAGGCGCGTTTGGCTGCGCCACAGCTGCTTGGCCATGGAATGGCGCAGCATTTGAGTAAACGGCAGCTTCAGCATGTTGTTAAGTGCACTAAATTAATGGAATTTGCGGGTGTAAAGATCACAGAAAATGGCAGAACGCTGTTACGTCAGGTGTGTGGCGGTGTGGCTGGTCACACTAAACTCGCGATCAGCTGTCAACGCGGCAGAATTGGGAAGACATCGAAAGCGACATCTATGGCTACAGATTGTAAGTTGGTTATAGTTGGAAGGCTGATATGCAAGTCAGTGGGCAAATTAAATTATACACAAGTCATTTTTTAAACAACTATATATATATATTTTAAAATCTTAAATAAATGGAAATTGCGGGTGAAAAACTTACCAAATCGCGATTATCTATCAAAACTGAAAGAATATAGAAAACTTTGAAAGCGACACCTACCGTTCCAGCTGACGTACTAAGGAACCAATTACGCTTATCAGACAAGCGCGTAAAATTGATTTAAATCAAATTACAATATACATATTAACTTCTTTTGACAGTTTTTGATAAATAAAATATATACTTAATTTATAACAACCTGCTTCTAAAGCCTAAGCTTTTAATTGTTACATTATTATTTTTAAACAATCATTTTATTGTGTTGGACTTTGGTAAATTTTATTAGCTGCAACTCGTTGACATTAATTTTCTTTTAAAATTGAACTTGTGATTTGATAACGTATTTATCATCATTCTACAACTAGGAAAACGACATACATACACGTACATATAGTATTTAGCATACAGTTAGAGATATAGATACACTAAAAAGGTTCTGTGAACATGTTAAACGTGATTGTGCACGACGCTCTAATATCTATCAGATACGTACATGTATATATATATTGTATATATAATATTTTTCTTTTCTTTTTCTCTTTTTTGTTAAACATTAGTAGTTGGTAGTAATCATAATTTAAGCAAGTTAACGCAGCTAAACAATCACATGAGAAAACATAAACATTGGCTTACTTAAATTTATTAACTATTAAAAATTTGTTAAATATATGTGTATATAAACTATATGTAGGTAATTTAGATATTTTAGATTCTTCCTTAAAGCATTCCAAAAAATTGTACTACAAAAATATAACATTTGCCAGCGCCGTCGTTATGTGCTTCATTCTGTACTTCCATCAATTATTATTTTAGATTTTGTGTTTGGCTTACTTAATTTTAATTTTATGTAGCTTTAACTTAAAGCCCAGCACCTCGCTTAGCACGCCCGACAGCGCCGATAGGATGACCACCTTGATGGTTGTGAACAGATAGGGATTGGCACTGAGACCAGAGATCTTGAATGGCGTTTCGAGTTCCTTTAGCAGATCAGCTGCCAGCTTAAGCACACTGTTTGAGACCATTAATTCCTCCTTCTTCTTAGGTTTTTGTTCGATTTGCAAATACAAATTGATTTGCTCGGTTATTAGCACCGAGACGCTGCGATATTTGTGCTGTATCTTCTGGCCGAGCGTCATGAAGCGCAGCAAATAGATGCCAATGGTGATAGACCAGATGAGCGCCTCCAGCGTGAGGTGTGTGTGCAGGTTCACCGAATCCTTGAGCCACTCGACGCTGAGAAAGGCCAACAGCAGCAAAGTGACAATAAATGCGGCCGATACAATAATATCCACCGAACGTTGTGGACCGCGTTTCTGTGACAGATTTAAGTATATAAATAAGTAAGAGATTGTTCGCTTATAGGTAAATTAAATAAGCTACCTTTAGGTAGGAGCGTACGCTCAGCCAGGTCTTGATGTTGCGCACCTTGTTGAGACGAAAGTGTGGCAGATTCGACTTGCGGGCGCGACGCGACGAAGTCAGATGCGAAAATAGCTTGGCATACAAAAAACTAATAAACGAAATAAAAGCAAAGCATAAGCAAATAAGCTGAAAGTGTGCTGCATAATTAAGTTTACCGCTGCTTGAAGGTGCGCTCCGCCACGGAGAATATGATAAATAAAATAAGCGTGAGGCACAGGCGCTGCACAAAGCCCAGCGCGAGCACGGTGCGTTCCCACTGCGACTCGCCGAAGGCAAAACTCAAGAGTGTAAAGAACGAGGACGATGACTTCTCCCACAACAGCTGCGGCATATAAAAATAGCTTATCTCGCTGGCCTTGTCCGCATCAATGGTGATCTGTAAAAGCAAAAATTTGAACTGAACACGTTCTTCAAGTCGTTTGGCGAGGCCAAGCACGTACCTCGCATAATCGACAGAAAGTGGGTATTAGGGTCAGCAGGAAGGAGAAGAAGACGCCGATGTAAATGTAATCGTTGGTCACGCCCAGCGAATCGACGCGTTCAATAATACACGAAGCGATCTCCAGTACAGACATTTGCGCCTTCTTCGCATCGCGCTGATCCCAAATGGTGCAGCTAACTGTTGTAAGAAAGAAAACACAATTAAAATAAATTAACTTTATGGATTAACAGACACCTTACTGCGATCCATGCTGCTGTGCGGATTGAGTATGGTTGTGGGCGTTATGTCCATCTCTGGCATCTCCTCATCGCTGCATGGCTGATGCTTGTAGCCGCCATCGGATTGATCCAACTCGGACGTATAGCTGCAATCCTCGCTGTTGGTGGTCACGCCCAGCCAATCGGTGGCCGATGTGTTGCATTCCTGTGTGCCCGCTGAGGCGGGACTCGATATAATGTCGGCATCGTCGCATTCGTCCGACTCCGCGCAGCTGCTCGTCGATTCGTGGGTTGCTTTTTCAGTGGTTGGAGCTGTGCTGCCGCTGCTGCTGCCCGGGGCGATGTTGCTGCTGCTCACATTGAGACGCAGGCGCAGATGATTGGGCGGCGCAATGACGGTCGTGCTGCTGCCAGTGGCAACAGCTACATTGGGTGAATGATTGTTATCCTCGCCGCTGGAGCTTTTGTTGTTCAGACTCTCGAAACCGTCGTCTTCGCCGATGCTTCGACGGGTGCAGAAATTGGGCTCCAGGCGTGCACCGCTCGGCGCTGGCCCATTGCACAGCTCGATGCTGGACGAGGGCAGCTCGTTCTGATCGAATGTGGCATAGATTTGTATGGGTGTGTGCCAGTTGACGTTGCGCTTCTTGTGGGGACTTTCGGGCGCAGGAGTTGCCACCTGCCTGAGATCATATAGCGGATCAGTTAGCGTTGTGCTATCCGCTGCTGCTGCTTGATGATGTGTAGTAATGGCAGTTGTGGATTGGAAGGACTCCTCGATGGGCACCGGGGCGCAATTGCATGGCTTTAGATCTGAGCTGGCCTCGGCAATGATAGGCGTCAATTTGGCACGTCGTGTGTTTAATGAATGATTGCTGTTGGTCTGTGCATTTTCCGTTTCAGCTTGTCGGAGGCTGTGGATGAAATAAAAACTAAGTTAGATTATTGTTGGATTATTTAAATTTCGTCACTTGCCGCACAAACTTCTTGCGTCGCCGCATACGCTGCTCCCGGGGCGCATTCGGTTTCTCGCCAAAAGCGGACATGGAGAAGCGACGCAATTTGCTTTTGCTGCTGCTGCCCGGCGCTGTGTTTGTTGCGACAATCTGCGAGTGTATTAGACTAATCAGCAAACTAAGCGCACAGGGTATTAGCAGTGCACTAAGCAAATCGGCATTCTCCTCCGAATGCTGCTTATCGCCGGCAGCTGCTGCTGCTTCTGCCGCTGCAACCTCGTCGACAACAGTTGCGTTCACTTCCTGTTCGTAGACCAGCGGCGTAATGCGATTGCTGTGCATGATGTAGATGGCCCCATTGATCAGTTGAGTGACGTACAGGCAGAGT
Organism: Drosophila lacertosa; assembly: GCA_004143845.1. Lineage (NCBI taxonomy): Eukaryota > Metazoa > Arthropoda > Insecta > Diptera > Drosophilidae > Drosophila > Drosophila lacertosa. Next base: position 50,049 of record SCDZ01000288.1, on the reverse strand, counting down.
ATGAAGCCGAAGGCATTCGGCGTGGTCTGTTTGACCCACCATTGTGCGTAGAGGGGCAGCAGAAGGTAGCGCAGAATAGCCAAACGTATGACAGTGAGCAGAGTTTGTTTGGGCTTTGCCTTGGGAAATGTGGAGCCTGTGGTAGAAGAACAACAATCATTAGATAACTTTAAAACAATAATCAATAAAGTATAGGCAAATAGATGGTCAAATATGAGTTATGACTAGCTTGACTTGGCTTAATATATTTTATAGGGTTGAAAACCAAACGCACCTCGCACCAGATCTACATCGATGAGTTCCGTTTTCAGCTTGGTATTCTTCAAATTGACGCTATTGAAGCCATCCAAAATTCGCTGTTCGACGGTTTTCTCCCATTCTTGTTTATCATAGGTGCCAATTCGTTTCTGGTACCTACAGACAATGCATTAAACAATTAGCGACAAGTGTGCCAAATGAAAGTGATGCAATTGCTTACCATCCGACAATTTCATCCAATTTCATATTAATAATGACATATAAGCCGCTAAATTGACACGCGCCCTGCTGGAGAATCAACCAGGCAAATACTTCAATTAATAATAATCTTAAGAATCTGGCACAAAGCACACAGAGAGCAATTCTTGCTGCCACGACATTTGCATTCCAAGTGAACAATAAGGGGACTTTTCTTAAATTTTCACTTAAAAGCTGCCACGAGTATTTTACTATGATTAAGCTACAGCTGCAACTATATATTTATAACTGGTTTTGCTCTTAACATGCCGGTTAAACCGTATTATTTACTTAACAAGAAGAAAATTATAGCTTAGCATTAGAATGAATGATATATGGTGTTTATGACAGGTTTGCTGATCAGCGATTATATCTACTGGACAGTGTGATTTATAAATAAAGTCTGTGTTGTGCTGGATATTAAATATCCCCTTATCATAATCCTGTTTTGGAAATTGTGAACTTTCCTTAGACGCTTACAAAGACCAAAATAATAAAGTAATAATATTAAAATCATACTTGTAAAACGTCGATCAAGATAAGGCTTTGTTTGTGCAGACGGTAAATATATATTTTATCTTCGTCAAGGTAATTTTTCTAACTGTTCTACACCCGCTTTTCGATCGGGATCGATAAATTACTTAAATAATCATTTTAAATTATCAAATACCAATAAGATAAGAAACATTAAACTTTTACCAATTTTCCTATGAAAGGTATAAGGTGAATTTTTGAATACTCTTGAAATAATGTTATCAGGAAATTAATGAACCTTTTAAGAAAGTAATTTAAATTTTCACATATATATATTTAATAAAAATCTAAAATAATATATCAGAACAATATGAGATTTATCTTGAATATGAAACACTACTGCCTTAATTCACCAAATAAGCCCACAAAAAAAATTATAAAAGGGTATACAAAAGTCGCCTAGCGAAAAATCGCATTTACAAAATACGAATTGACAAAGCGTTACGAGCAGCTGATAACTTTCACCTTCACATTGAAACGCGATAAAAACAAATGCTAGCTGAAGAGCTGCGCCTATCAATGTCAATTGGCTTGGCCAGTCGTTAAAATATGTTTACATACACATGAACTACGACGTTCTTAAAATCGGGAAGTAAAAAAAAATAGTTTTGGTATTTATGGCTATGGTATGCGCGGTTGTCTGTTCGCCTCTCAATGGGGTGCTCCTCTGCAATGCTTTCGAGTTCAAGGTGAACCGTTTCTATGTGTGCATGGGGCCAGTTTTTCGTTAAATATACATAGAGGACAATAAATTAATACACTTTGCATTCATCGATTCGCACTTTACCTGAAATTTAACAAACGCTAATCGATTTTTATAAGGTTCCAACAGGCGCGCGTTATCTTTCACACGGTTAAAGCGTTTCGTTATTTTTTTCCGCAGCACACAAACACAAATCGTTGATGGTTTGATTGAGAATTTAGAATGCACTACGCATACCAACAGTTGTTTATTATTTGTTGGTGTTTTGCACTTGCATTTATGGCCGAAACAAATAATTGACAGAATAGAGCACGACCAGACGTCTTCCTCTTACAAAACTTAAGAGATATGTGTACAGTGTGACCGAACTGTATAAACGAGTAAATGTCCACAACATATCGATTCCAGTCATTGTCATTTTAACGTATCGATATTAAGCATTATTGTCTGTTATTTATATCGACTGTATCGATATTTGTAAATTCAAAAGTAGCATTGTTTTTAACTACCATAAGTATTATATTAGCTATATTAGATTACAGTAATTATGGCATAATTACAATAATAAAATATGTATATTTAATAATACAATTATATTGAATGCATGTACATAAACGTTGCTTCGTTATATCAGATTCACTCATCGAATTCCAGTTAAAACTATTTGCGTATACTTTATTTGTCTTTGATGTGAATTGCATTTGTACTTTCCATAAATCGTAGAACCCATAATTTGCATATATAAATCACAGATTTTGATTTTGTTTTGCTTTATTGCAGCCATGTGCTCGCAGCTGTTGTGCTTTGAATACATTTACGCTTTTCACAATTGCTTTTTCGACTTTCCTTCGTGTTGTACTATATACATAAATGTATATACAGCACATACAGCAAACATGGGCGCTTTGCGCGTTTTGTTTTTATAGGAAGTTTCGTAAGACCACCGAGCAGCGTCTCTATATATAAGTATCGAGATGCATAAACAAAGAATTGCAACGCAAAGCGGATAATGCGGACAGCTCTTGCTCATTTGGCCGAAATTTCACCACACTCTTTGTGCGATCATGCAGCGGTTTGTATTGCGCTCTATCGCTCATTCCGAAAGCTATGCCAAAAAGCTAAAATGCCCGAAATATAAGATCCCTAAAGCTTGACTAGGCCTCTTGGATGTGCACGGAATGTTCACCAAAAGACTTTCAGTTGCGAGCGGACCTCTGCACGGAGTGGAACAAAATTAAAAAACTAAAAAGAGTACAGTCCGCGGAAAACATTCAATTAATAGAAATATATATACATATATATGTGTGTATATATATATATTTATATATAAACTAATTTTCTCATATATAACCTATATATATTTTTGCCTGTATATATATGCGCACAAAGTATATGTATTAGTGTACGCGAAAGAAATAAGATTTTCAACTAAAAATAGTGCCTTAATTTTGAAAAATTATAATTTTTTATTAAACGACAACGCTACTAAACGACGACTTTGCAAACAACTAAATACAAAATAATATTTAAATAATAAATCAAATAAAATATACAACTACACGCACGCATGTTTGAGTTAAGGATTTAAATATATCAAAAAGCAATAAGAATTAATCGCAACGGCCAAGCCAAAGTAATTGAATAGAAACGTATTGAAGGTAATCGAAAGATGACTTTCACGCGATTAAAAACTCTGACATTGCTCGTGTGTACGTTACTGGCACTGAGTTTTCCCGGATATGTGAATTGCGCTAACAAAAAAGGATCGCAGCCAGCGGCAGCGGCGCCGCCGCTTGAACCAGAGGCCGTCATCGAGGAGGTCAATGCCAAGCAGTTGGAGAAGCTCTTGGCCGACAAGGATTACGTTGCCGTTTTCTGGTGTAAGTACACACACACACACACGCACACATGCACACTCATACACATGCACTTGTTGTTGTCTAGTAATGGGCGAGATTTCAGATCCGGGCGCTGCGATTGCCATTCGATTTAATCTTGTTGAACGCACGATGGCCGTGCGACTCGAAATAGTAACAGAAGCCATATTATATAAATTTTCTCTAGTGAAAATTCTAAAAATTCGCATACAAGTGAAAATATGTGAAAAATTTCGTTGTACGAAATGTCTTGGGATTTTCATTCGGTTTAGTTTTTTCCTTTTTTTTTTTTTTTGTTTTTCATTATTTGTTGGTAGTAGTCTCTGTTCGTTTTTTTCGCTTTTTCGTTCTTTTTTCTTCTTGATTTTTTTGTTTCTATTTTTCCCCCTAGTGGTATCTTTGCGTTCTGTTTATGAGCAGCAATCGGTTTGGCTGTGAGAAATTGCCGTCTCCGTACGTTGTTGTTCTTCTTATTTTAGTGCTTTCTGCAATATATATATATGTATCTCTCTGTGTGTGTCGCCAGAGTAGTTGTTGTTGTTGGACTCTCGAGATTTGGCGCAAACTCTTGGCATCCAAAGGGATGTGCCGTGAAAAATTGGCCAGTAAATAATATGGCCAATAGGCAGCCCCCTCCAGTAATTAGTTTAGCAGATTATATATATATATAGAGACCGTCAGTATGAGTAAAAAGAAAATTGCCATTATTTGCCTAACTGCAAAGTTTACTTTCTTATGTGCTGCCAATAAAATTTTAATTGAATAATTTGTTAGCATATAAAAAATATATAAATTGAGCGCTAAATTCGCATAAACAAAACGCCGCATGGTTATAATTCATCAGCTTAAAAATAGCTACCATAAGCATAATAAGTTTTCCAAACGTTTATCACCTTCGAATATTTGGATAATGTTACGCTTGAAGGAAATATATGTGCATATATAAGTTTATATATTTTTTAATGGAACAAAAAATAATTCAATGCCGCAAGTAGATTAAAAATCAACTTGAAATTATCTTAAATTTATCAAATGCATTAGTTAATGTACAAAAATAAATTTGATGGTAGCATTGACTGGTCAAGAAAGAAAAAAAAAATAAGCGACTGCGAATTTTACAAATTTTCCAAAAATCTTTGCTTGTTGACACTGAAATTATTTATGCACATGAAAAACGCAAACGCAATGACTTCCACAAATATACAAATAAATAAAATTGTATACATACATATATGAGCCTGGGTGAGAAGCCTACGCAAATGGCAGCTCAATGAAAATTGGCATGCAATTGTTCATTAAAAATTTGCAGCTAACACAATTTGTTTATTGTTTCAAGTAACGGTCATTAATGTTATTGCAATGTGTTGTGAAAATATGCATATACATATATATATTTGTATAAAATTCTCTGCAACCTGTAGAGGGAAAGCAAATAAAATCAGTTCAAACCAAATCAAATATTGCGTATACGCAATGTGGGCGAAGCATCTTCTCCATGTACTTGACGCCCATAAAAAGCTATAAAAACGAACAAGAGCAACAAACATACATAATAAACAAATGAAGTTCAAATATTTAAACGGATATATATGTATATATAAAGATATATAATTATATAAGTATTTATAACCAGTGTAAACCGCCTCTAACTGCCACAAATTGAAAACTAAATAAAGCGCCAACAAATTTACTTTTAAATAGGACTAGGAAAACAACAATAACAATAAAAAGTGCATTAAATTTTGTGAATTGTATGAATTGTACACGTATCTATAATATAGCTTGTATAATAGAGGGGCGTGCAACCACCCAAAACCGAAGCCGCCAACACATTGGCAACAACTTTATGGTGGTGCAATTCATTTCCCTAATAGTGGCTGCATCAATTTTTATGAATTAATTTAGCAAAATGCTGTTGGCAGTTGTGCACACATTAATAGCTAACCATATATACCTTTTACATATATATATTTATATGTATATGTATATATAGATAAACCGAAGCAAATCTCTGCTGCTGCTGTCATTTCATTCACTAGCCTGGGCGCTGTGGGCCCAGAATGCCATTAGCGGTTCTTGCTCTCTATATGGGCGGTTGGGTGGGTTCGCTTGCTGTTGTGGATGAGGGGCGGGAGGGGATGGTAAGGGGCGGGTTTGCAACGCCGATGATGCATCCTGCAACGCGATGAATAATCGCCGCGGCATTTGGCGTCACACGCGACAGTTGCTGGTTGTCAATTCATGTTGGTATCTTTATGCGGATCTACTATGACAAAAATAATAACAACAAGATAATCATGCATTTATTTATATGTACAATTGGCCAATTGTTTAATTGCTTACAGATGCGCGTAGCTGTGTGACCTGTGATAAGGTTTTAGCGGAGCTCGAAAAAATCGACGATGACACCGATTCCTTCGGTGTGGACTTTGTGAAAATCAACGACAAACGACTAGCCAAACAATATGGCATCAAGACCTTCCCGGCGCTCACCTATTTCAGGTAAAGCACAGAATAAAACTTGCGAGAAAGGAGCCGCATTAACAAATGGTCTACTTTAATAGGGAAAAGGAGCCCATCATCTATGATGGCGATCTTATGGATGAGGAGGGCGTGCTCGATTTTCTTACCTCACTCGAGGCCATGGATCTGCCCGATCGTATCGAGGAGGTAAACGCAAAGATCTTGCTAAAGATTATCGAGGATACCGATTTTGTTGCCGTTCTATTCTGTGAGTACAAATTATTCCTTGCATCATTTGTGCTTTCTCTTTCTTTCTTTATCTTTATCTATATCTTGATCACTTATTGGTGGAATATTTTGATTATGTTTACTTCAAAGCAGTTGCAGTTTTTAGCGTAAAACGAAATTTAATTCAATTTAAACCAGTACAAACAAACCAGTTAAGCTCTCTTGTGACTAAAATTCATACAACTTAGGTACAACATTAAATACAATCTTACCTAGTTATGTACATATATATATATATTATCATTTATACTACTGTTTAGATATCTATTAACTTATCTGTACTATCTTGTAACTAACATAAGCGATATATACGGCAGCATCTTAACTATATATATTTATATATATATATATATAAATATTATTATGTTTATCTATATACATAACGGCTGGGCGGTAACTATTGCCCTCGACATTTCTAAGCATATTTAACATAAGCCAATATATATATATGCGTTGTATCTATTCAAACGACAACAGGTCCTGATCACGAAACATGCCCACCCAGGGTAATGGGTAAGTTTGTGCATATGTTTATGGGTTGCCTTGTGACTTGTGAATCCCACACTCAACCCCCAGCAAAATAAATAAAACGAAATTAAAACAAATGTTGCCCAATTCATCGTAATTTTCCTCTAAATCAATTGCCCCCCAAACAAATCAGTAAACTACATATGCACAAAAGCCTCACAAATGCAACGTAACGTAACGCCCCTCTCTATCTATATATGTAAATATATATAACAGCTATTCCCGTATGTATATATGTATATGCCCACCTGTGTTGCCTGCCTTCATAACCTTTATGTGATTGCTTTATTGACAATATATTCTGCGAGTGAAGCGAGCAAAACCTTTTTGTACTATGGGATTGCATGAATTTGTATTGAAAGCCGCCAGCTTTGGTTAATTTAGACCTTACTTATATTTCTTTTTTTTTTTAAATAAGTTATTGCATAAATTTAACTTATAAATATTAATTTTATTGATATTTCACTCAATCAATGCAATTTGAGAGATATTTGCAAGATAATTTATTGGGTTGTAATGTGAGAACAATTGATGAGAATAAATAAATTAAGAATATAATAAAGCTAGACTTAAATGATGATAACTACATACATATATGTATATAAAATTCATAGGAAAAGCCATTCAGGTTAAGATTAGGTCGTGCACAATAAAAATCCCCTTCAGTTAAATGCATGTCAGATCTGCTCAAATCACATATAGAAAAAATAACACCAATATACCATATATAACTTTGATCTACACGTGCGACAGATAATGACAGTGTAACTGGCAAACAAATTGGCTGATTTCAAATGTGCTATCGCCCCAAACAGACACAGACACAGGCACAGCCAAAGGCTGAAAAAGAAAAGAATAAAGACAAATATTACGTATACGTATTAAAATAGAATTCCAACAACAACAGCGAGCACTTGAAGAAGAGGAAGCAGCGTTTACACATGAATGTCTGGGCTCAGCGCCAGACCATGTTTGTGGTCCCGGCGGGCGCAAGCAGCCCTAACCGAGTGTTATAGAAAACACATCAAACGCAGCAGCAACAAACACGCAGATAAATCAAATTTTGTAAAAAAAAAACCGTATGTCTGTCAATATGTCCGTCAGTTCATCAAGCCCAACGTCTTCGTTTGTGTAGGCTTTATATTAATATGTAAAAATAAATTGTATTTATGATATAATTGTTGTAGCTATCGAAACAGATACCGCAGATATATACATATATATATATAAAGATAGATGGAAAAAACTTGGCCACAGTTTATGGAACAAAGGAAATGTACAAAGCTATAGAAAATATAAACTTATTAGCTTTAAAAGTGCGGGGGCAAGGGCGCTCTGTGGCAGCAACAACAAAGTGTAGCCAGTTTTATTTATTTGTTTTTGTTCTAAGTTTTTTTTTTCAGCTGTTCTTTTTTGCTGCTGCTGCTGCTGTTGTTGTTGTTGTATTTTTCAACACATCAGAGCCACCTACAATTTTTGGTCTATAAATAGCAACTCAAGCAGTTGGTTGGCCAACAAAATGATTTTTCGCTGCTGTTATTTTTGCTCAATTTTCAAACAACTAACTGTATACGCGCGTGCATATATAGACGCACACACACACACACACAAGCACAGTTTGTATAGCTGTGTGTATATATATATCAATACTACATGTATTTTTATAAAGCGCAGACAGCGCACAAAGGTCTTCGCATAGATGATCAGCATGTAGGTGAGACAAGAGAACAAGATATTCTGCCTTTTGCTGTTCTGCATCCATTGTTCTGCCTTTTGTCGAAATTTTCTAAGCGCATCGACAAACGCACGGATTTTTAGTTGCTTTGATGCAAACTATTTTTTTGTTGCATACCCTGTAAACAACAGTTTATTAAAGCAGATATTTGGGAATTACTATCTCGATAACTGTTTTTGTTTTGGTAAAACAAAGTTTATATTAGACAAGCAAATCCATTTTAGGGCAAAGTACTTTTTATTTTATTTCTTATGTAAGCTTTATCTTAAAAGCAATATAAAAATGTTGACAACAATTTGTGTGTAGTGAGCTAAATAATATAAATCATTTTTTATAACTTTAGAATTTTTTTCAGAACTTTTAAAAGACATTCTAAAATATTTGAAATTAAATGCTTTTTTTTTGGAAAATAAATTAAGTTCAATAGGCACACGAGCAAACAGTTTAAAATTTTTATATAATCTATTTTTTATTGCCAAAAAGCAATAAAAAATGTATTTTTAAATATTGAGTGATTGAAATATTTTTTATTCAAATCAACTTCAAAAATAAATATTTCTGATATGCAGGGTATCTTAGAGTGCACTATATATTATTGAATGCTTGTATATTTTTTTGTCTGTTTTCATACAACTGCAGACAGACAGCAGTTTTAATTGCTTTTGCATACAGCAATACATCAAGATGCTGGCACACACGAGCCGGCATGGATGTCATTATGGGCAGCTCTTTAGTTGCAGCCAAATGCAATTTTACATAATAAATATATATGTATATATATTTAAATATATATAATATATATTATATATATATATATATATATAGTTTTATATGGTGCAAGTGTGTGCGGCAGCCGACTGACTTGCACTATTTTTAGTATTTGCCCAAGTCTGCGGCAAATTCATTAATGCATTTTGCATACTAAATGCAAGTTTACAGCGAAACCTGTCAAAACTATAAACATAAACATGTTTAGTCACTGGCGCTGCACAGTAATATATGTACAATTTATATATATGTGTGTGCGTGTGTGTCTCTCTCTGTGTGTGTGTGTAAATGTCTGTGGCCTTGCCACCTTGGCGACACCCACTCATCCGGTTAAAATAGCTCCATAGAAATATGTATATTGCCTGAATTTATTGTTCGACATTTTCAGCTTGAGGTCATTCATTTTAAAGAAATTTGTTTGTGTTTTCTTAATCATTTATATGAATTAAATATGAATTACTAAGTATTAAGCAAGGCAATAGGAAAATATATTTTGATATCAAATAATAGTTGATTTGTTTTATACATCAATTCCTTTTTTTTTTATTATTTCAAAAAGTATTTAAAAAATGTCACAGTTTATAAATAAATAAAGTAGCTAAAATAAATCTAATTGTATTCACGCAAAAGCTGTCAATACTTTTAAATGACACTTGTAAAATAAATATTTTAAATTCGTATTTAGAATATTACGTATACGCAGCGTCGGCCAAAGCATAAAGCTTGCTAAAGACTAACTCAAAGCGAAACTGATAAATATAGCAAGCGAAATGCAAGTGATCAAAGAGAGAGCTTTCAGTTAGGAGAGAGTAAACAGAATTTTTTGCATCTCAACATATTTCACTTGTAAGCAAATTTGTTTTTAGCGTTCCTTTGAACAATTTTGATTGTTCATAGTATTTATTTCCGTTGCACATGAAACGCATTTTGCAACAGGTTGTATACAAAGAATTGCAATTGTTATTCTTTGCTTGTGCTGCGATAAACAAACGATTCGATTTGATTGAATAATGCGATTTTCAATACCTTTGCTGGCACACCGAATGGTCCAATACAATACAATTCCCAATTGCTCTGAGCTCACAATCTGCTGTTCCTTTGTTCTATTCTTGTCTTGCATGCAACCTAACGTGAAATCTATTTGTACTCTATTAACCTTAACCTTACAGTTTGCACACGAGAATGAAACGATAATTGCGATACTTATGTGCCACCAAATGAAAAAAAAAACACAAATACTTTTTATGCCCCTTCCCCCCCAAAACCCCAAAAACAGCCCTAAAGCAAACCACTTTCAGCACGACCTTGCCAAAATGAAATAAAAACTAAAAATATATATAAATATATGTACCATATGTTGTGCTACTATCCAAAAACCAAAACCAAAAACCAAGTCTAATGTCAACCTCTGAGGGCGTTGAATTGCAGTCAATTATATCTAATCTTTGCACATCGTCCATCAGATAAGCAGCAGTGCCGCAAATGCGCCAAGGCCCTGCAAGAATTGGAGAATATCGACGATGAGGCCGATCAGTTGGGCATCGGCTTTGTCAAGATACACGACGAGGCCTTGGCCGACGAATACAACTTGGGCAATCTGCCGGCATTGGTCTACTATCGCCATCAGACACCGATCATCTATGAAGGTATATAGAATACCAAAATTTCCCGAACATGAATCATGTCCCCCTATCCACGTTGTTAATTCTCGAACTGTGTCTGTGCCCCAGGTGAGCTGCAGCGGGAGGAGGATGTCTTGGAGTGGTTGGTGCAGAATAAGTCGACCGGCGATGAGGACGATGTTATCGAGGATGTTACCTCCAAGACGTTGTCGACGCTCATTAGCAATATCGATAATTTGGTTGTGCTGTTCTGTATGTATATATTTCATTGAGATCGATATTTATCGATGGCACAACAACAACAACATCAACAACTATCACATATCATCTACAGATGATCATGGCAATGATGATTCGATGACCGTGTTGGAAGAGCTAGAACAAATCGACGATGACTGCGATAAGCATGGCATACAATTTGTTAAAATCGACGATGCCAAGGCGGCGGCCGATTACGGAATCGATTCGGTATGGGATAATTAGATAAATCCCTCTATAAAAAAAAAAAAACCTCCTAATGATTCTACTGTGACCATGTGTACAATTTGTAGATACCGGCAATTGTATACTTTGAAAAAGAAATTCCAAACGTTTACGATGGCGATCTCATGGATGAGGAACAGATACTTAAATGGTTGTTGGGCCAATTGGAACGTGATGAGATCGAGGATGTCACCGATGAAATGCTCGATACAATGATTAAAGAAGGACGCGTCATTGCAGTGCTGTTCTGTAAATATACAATATTGATAATAAATACAACAAGAATTGTGGGGGGGCATTTAGCTGATCTGATGTTTTCCAGACGACAACAACGACAAGAAATCGCAAAAGGTGCTCGAAGAACTTGAGAACATTGACGACGAATGCGACGCATTGGGCATTACTTTCGTGAAAATCGACAATCCCGAGGAGGCCGTTGAATATGGCATCAATAAAGTTCCTAAACTGATATACTTTGAAAAAGGCATTCCAACTATATACGAAGGCAATCTGGAGGATGAGGAGAAGCTATTGAAATGGCTTGAAGAACAAACTAGTTCCGATCAAATCGAGGACATTACCGACGAAATGTTGGATTTGATCATTGAGAAAATGCCCCACGTAGCCGTGCTCTTCTGTAAGTCATTTCAGGGCCACAAAACCCACTCCCCCCAAAAAAGAAAAACTATGCCGGATAAACCCCACGCAATTGTAGATAATGTATAGATCCTATATTATATATATATATATATATATATTTACTTTATGTTGTATTTGTATAATTGGGGTGTGTCTGAGTGTCTGGCATATAATTTTAACAAAACAAAAGCTGCCTTCTGCTCGTTGTGCTTATAAATAAATTAATTTTAAAAGCGCTTCAACTAATCCATAAAACTAAAACGGAAATTGTCTCGATTGATTTTCAGAATCAAAACAAAATTTGGGGTATTTATTTCATATATATTAAATATTTAAATCGTTTCGTAGTATGAAATCAGTTGCAAGTTGAGAGCTTTATTTTATAGTAGTCAGGGTCTTTCGAAACCTTAGAAGGCCTGCGTTATTGCGTTATTTCCATTCAAAATTGATTTGATTTGAGCCTTGCGAATAATCGATAGCAATCTTTCACAGATGACAAAGATCAAAAGAAATCACAGAAAATCCTCGCAGAATTGGAAAACATCGACGATGAGTGCGATCAGAACGATATTGCTTTCGTGAAGATCGATGATGATAAGGAAGCCAAAGAATGGGGTATCGATGAGATACCATCGATTGTACTCTTTGAGCGTGGTATTCCACATATCTACGAGGGTGATCTGATGAAAGAAGATGAGCTGCTTGGTTGGCTGGTGCATCAGAAGCGCTATTCGGAAATTCCCGAGGTTACTGACGAAATGAAGGACAAACTGGTCGAGAACACCGAACATTTGGCGGTTATTTTCTGTAAGCAATCAAAACTAAACTAGGACATCGATTTTTACATGTTTAGCTTCCTAACAGATGACAAGGAAGACAAACAGGACATGCGCATTCTGAACGAACTGGAGAACATTGACGATGAGCTCGAAAAGGAGGGCATTGTCATTGTGCGCATCGATAATGCCGCCGAGGCCAAGGAATACGGGCTCGATCATTTGCCCGCGCTGATTTACTTTGAGAACAAGATACCCGCCCTGTACGAGGGTGATCTGATGAACGAGGACGAGGTCCTTGAGTGGCTGCTGGTGCAGAAGAAAACCGCAACCATTGAGGAGGTCACCGATGAGATACTCGTCAATCTGATCAACGAGCACGAATATGTTGTTGTATTCTTTACGGGTCCCTGCGAACCGGGCGAGGCCTGCGACCATACGCTGAACGCACTGGAGAGCATCGACGATGAGTTGGACGAGGCTGGCATCATATTTGTTACCACTGAGGATACCGGCATCGCTAAGAAATACAATGTCAAATCATATCCACGCTTGGTGTTCTTCAGAAATCGCGATCCATTGCACTTTACGGGCGATCTGGATGACGAGGACGAAGTTTTGGCCTGGATCACCGATGACGAAACCCTCGAGATACCCGGCAAAATCGAGGAGGTCAACGTTAAGATGTTGGATAAGATTTTGGCTGAAAACGATCATGTTGTCGTGTTCTTCTGTAAGTACTAAAGATTATGATGGAAAGAGCCTCTTCTATAATTAATTGCTGCAGACGCCGAGGGTGATAAGAAGGCACAGAAGATCCTCAACGAACTGGAGAACATCGATGACGAATGCGAGGAAAAAGACATCGACTTTGTAAAGACATCCGATGACGATATTGATAAGGAATACGATTTGCCCGGTTTGCCGGCGCTTGCATTTTATAGACATAAGTTTAGAACAATATACACCGGTAAGATAATCAAAACTTATATATAGAATATATTTAATAAATTTATTTTTTTGCCCAGGTGATCTGATGAAGGAAGAGGAAATTCTGGAATGGGTTATCGATTTGCACGAATCGACTGCTGATGTTATCGAATCGGTCGATCGCAAAACTCTGCAAGTGCTGATCAACGATGTTGAACATCTCGCTGTTTTCTTCTGTGCGTTCTTATTTGTTGAATAATACTAAATTAAACATATATTTAACTTAATATTTGATCACATACACAGACGATGATGAGTGCGAGACATGCCCTGGCATTTTAGAAGAATTGGAGAACATCGATGACGATACCGATAAGCATGGCATTCAGTTTGTCAAATCGAACGATGTCAAGCTGGCCCATGAAATTGGCATTTTCGCATTCCCAGCCTTGGTCTACTACGAGACAGGCGTTCCGATCATGTATGATGGTGAGTATTAGATACTCCCTTTGTATAACTGAACCTTTTTTAACATATTTCTCTTTAAGGTAATCTCAAAAATGAAAATCGTGTGCTGCAGTGGTTAATCAATCAAAAGAGTAAGCGTTCTTGTTTCCAATGTTTTCTCTGCTTTCTAACTCACGCTCATAAGACAAACATTCAATACCAAATCAGTTGAGCCCACAATATCTTGGCCAAACTCGAAAAAAAAAAGAGATTGCATATCAAATCCAAGCAAGTCGGATATATCCAAATATCATTCTACCCGTTTATAGCCATTTCAAAAATGACAAAAACGTAATGAATACTTTTGATATATGTATATGATATATAAATAGGCGACGATGACGATGGGAGCGATGAGAAAATTGTTAAATTGAGCTATCCCAAAGAAAGTGATGTGGATAAAAGACAAAGACTAAAACGTCTGCAACAAACGATCCGAAATCAAAGATTACGAAAACATTCGCGCGATGACGACGAAAATGGCGACGACGATGACGATAACGATGACGATGACGATGACGATGACGATAAAGACAAAGCTAATAAAGACGACGATGATGATGACGACGACGAAGACGACAATGATGACGATAATGATAATGATAATGACGACGACGAAGAAGACGATGACGATGACGATGACGAAAATGGGGATGGTGACGACGACGAAGACGAGGACGACGATAACGATGACGAAAATGACGATGAAGATGATGACAATGACAACGATGATGAGAATGATGACGATAATGACGATGATGATGACGATGAAAATAATGACGACGAAGACGAAGACAATGATGATGAAGATGACGAAGATGAAGATGATGAAGACGGTGACGGAAATAATGACGAAGATGATGACGAAGACGAAGATGGAAATGATGACGACGATGACGATGATGAAAAAGACGATGATGACGACGAAGATGACGAAGACAATGACAAAGACGGTGATGACGATGAAGATGATGATGAAGACAATGACGATGACAACGACGATGATGACGATGTGAAAAACGACGACGATGATGAAGACGAGGACGACGACAATGATGACGATGAAAATGACAAAGATAACGATAACGATGACGATGACGACGAGAATGACAACGACGACGACGACGATGATAACGATAACGATAATGATAACGATGACGAAGAAGAAGATATCAGCAAACAAATATATAAGCACAAAGCTAAAGGCAAAACGATACATCGGCTTTCTGATCTATGCGCGGGTCATCTTATAGATGAAATAGGTAATACGTGAATGTGAGTTGCCATTGCCGCACTAACTGAAGTTGTTTATTGTTGTTGTGATCTCCCAAACCAAACCCGCCAAAAACCTATACCAAACATATGAAGAACAACTTAGATATTACAAAAAATAACGTACACTACAGTATTTTCATTGTCTATCTACAGACTTGGGTAAAAGTAAAAGGAGTTCGAAAAATGCATTTCCTAAAGGTAACAAAAGC
Organism: Drosophila lacertosa; assembly: GCA_004143845.1. Taxonomy (NCBI): domain Eukaryota; kingdom Metazoa; phylum Arthropoda; class Insecta; order Diptera; family Drosophilidae; genus Drosophila; species Drosophila lacertosa. Next base: position 34,217 of record SCDZ01000288.1, on the reverse strand, counting down.
ATTTTATCGCGATATCTTTAAATGTGTTGCGCATAGCTTTTGTGCTAAATCTTGTGCAACTAATCAGCTGAACCCATATGAAAAAAAAACAGAAAACAGATTGCGAAAATTGGAGTTACACACAGAAACACACACACACTAAAAGCCACGTCAATGTTTGCCCTCGTGAATGTATTAAGACCTATCCAAATGCTTCGATTTACCCACAATATTGAATGAAGTTCCTACTCCCATAACTTCTCTATAAAAAAGTGAACAAATTTGGTAAAAAAATAAAAAAATAATGCAAAATCATAGCTGACACAATGTTTGAAAATATATATCTAAAAAAAAATACGATTTTAATTTGTTATACTATGAAAAGTTCTATTATTTAATTATTTAAAAAAAAACAACAAAACATAATATGAACAAGAAATTGTGAATAACTTCATTATTTGACTATTGTTATATGATTATGTTCTTTTAATACTTAAGCAAATGTTTTTATTTGTTAATTTATGATTAATAACGAACCCGCTCTGCTAAACCAAAAACCGAAAGGCGTCTTTGTGCAAACGTGATAAAGTAAAAACCAAAAAAAAAAATTTATATATAAATATAAACTTAAAAATCAATGCAAAATATGTACAACGATCCAAACATTGAACTCTAGTACAAAACTGAATTAGGACTAAATACCTGTACAGTCAGCATCAAAAGCATTTTGTCAGTTATTAGTTGAATAGCAAAATTAATGTTTAAAAACGATTTTAAAAAACTTTTTGTTCATTCATAAAGCACGCTTTTATACTCTAGAAAGAAATCAATCTATCGATCTATATGCAAAAAAAAAACAAAAAAGAAATTTTTAGAAAAAATGATAAAAAATCGTACTAACTGCTCTTTGTGGTAATTTCGAAGGTGTTGAAAAAATAAAAGCAACTTTTACGACTTTTATTTCGTATTTCTCGCCTACTCTTTTTTATGCACTTTTGTTTACTTTTTGATTATCTCGTAATGAATTTTCTTGTTAGTGATTTCTTTAAATTAAAAATAAATAAAAAAAAAAAACCAAAAACAAAACCAAAAAAATATAAAAAAAAAAAACTAAAACAATCTGACAAAATGTTTTTGTTTGTTTGCTCACACAGATGACGAATGTTTCTATGTTGGATTGGGTCACGACGGCCATTCAGCTAAGCGCGGCAACAGTTTTGTGCCCAACGATTACAAACCATTCCAATGCTGTCCAACCAAATTGGAGAAGTCAACGAAAGTTCCTAAAATGACCGCCCAGCGCATCGGACACAGCGATGGTGAATCGAGCAAGCGTCAAAGTGGCAATTTCAAATTTGCCGCCACATCGAGCACTCCAAGCAAACCAGCAGCCAAGCCCGTTGCCCCCAAGAAGCAGTCCAAACGCAACAACAACAACGACGACGACGATGATGATGATGATGACGATGATAATGTGCCCCTGGTGAAGGTTTCCTATGCGAACAAGCGATCGGGCCAGGCGGCCAAGAAGCCCATGACCAAGCTGCAGCAGCAACAGCAGCAGGAGGACGAGGAGTCCGTTGAGGTGGAGAAGACAAAGAAATCGTCGAAGAAGTCGGGCAATAAGCTGAACGTTAAAACCGGTACGTCGCGTTCCCCAACCAAAAATTGAATAGTACAATAAACAAACCATAAATATTTTTTTTGTCAAAATTTGTAAGACACAAACTATATACTTACATACAGATTGTTCAGTTTTTATATATCACTCGTAGTTTGTTGTTGTGCATATAACACCCACCCACAAACACACCCACACACAAAAAACAGACATATCTGGTTGTAATTTGATTTGTATATTTCTCTCTCTTTTTCTCTTTTTTTTTGTGTCTTGCAGGCATTAATTTTTTCCAAAATCGACTAAAAAATTTGTATGACCTCATTTTTCAGGATATCTCTCTGTGGGAGTAAGGCAACAATTTTAAACTGAATAATATATATAAATAAAACTCAAAAACCAAACGCAATTCAAATGATTGTATGATTCAATATGATATGCAATAATTAAAGTAGCACGTATACGCACTGTTGTCATGTTGCCAAAACGCAAATGTATAAGAGAAAACAAATAATAGATAAAACCAAAACAACAAAGCAAAGCACGCACAAGCCTATGAACTAAGAACTATCTGCTGTAAAAACCTCGAACAACAGGTTATTAAATATAATTACTATTTTTATAAACTATCAATTGTAATGTGTGATTTTGTTTGTGATTGTCATAATTTGTAAGTGCAACATGCATCCAAAAAGACAGCAACAACAACAACAACAACTTAACTCATCTGGTTGTGTAAATAATACTTACAAACAAAACAAAACAAAAAAAACAAACAATAGCTTGAATTACACTGCCCAACAACAATGAGTTTGTTTTTGGAGGCGAAATGCGTTACTTTAATAATATATATATATATATTAGTCATACGTTCGCCCAAATCGATCAAATGTAAATGTCAAAAAGGCAATTTCTTGAAAGCAACTCGCAAAACTGATAGAATGAAAAAGAAAGAACTGTTACTCTTTGTTCCACACGTACTGCAGCGGTTAAAGCAGGTTAAATAAGAACTAGCCAGCATTGTTGTTAACTATTGTTAATGCACACAAAATAAAACAACAATAATGCTGGCACGCAACTCATAACTACAATTAACTAATTCACTTAACGTAACTTTTGGTACTTTTGCACTTTTGACTATATTCTGTTGAGGCTGCCTGTCTGTAAAACTATAACTAAAAACTATACTAAACTAAAATTTGTTGCATTTTGTCAATGGATTTCAATTGCGCAAACAAAACTTTGTTCAAATTTAAAGCAATTACTGCAACAACAAAACTTACTATTAACAAACAAATATATATCCAATTTTTCGCAAATTTCAGGTATATATTTAGCAAAAAAAAAAAAGATTCGTAATTAACAAAAGAAAACAAAAAAATATCGTCAATAACTGAGCATAAACTTTTTGATACTACTTACTACTTTTTTTGTTACAATATACAATTTACATTTATGTATGTAGCTAGTATAAACACAAAAGAAAAATATTTTTTAAACAATTTTACAACGAGTAAAAACGAATAGCGCCAAACACAATACAACCTAAACTATTTACATAGCTAACTGTGAAGAGCCAAATACATGCATACTTATATATATTTTATAACACATATGAGCATATATAAACCTTGTTGTTGTGGCAATTAAAACTCACATAGGCAAACAATCAAGCGCATCTTTCGAATACTCGCTAATATTCATCATACAGATCGTATACTTAATATTATCAATGGCTGTCAAATCTGTCGCTGGATTTGTACACACTGGCCTCGCAAACAAATGCTCGCCATATTGTTTTTTTTTCTCTTCTCGCTCACTGCTAGCGATTTGTTATCGATATTTGCAAAATATCGAATTCTATTTTTATTTTCCTTAGCTTATTTTGTAAGCCTTTTGTCACTGAGAGTCACATTTCTTTTGTAAGAATTTTTAAATACTTGTTGTTGAACAGCAGCTGTAAAGATAAAAAAAAACAAACAAACAAACTGAAAACTCAAGCAAAATGTATTTTGTTGAAGTTTTTCTATTAACTCTTTTTAAATGAATTATTTATGTATATGTAATTACCGAAGAACAAGCACATTTTTGTAAAATTGTATAGCGCAAAAACAAATCAATTGTAAATTTCACATGAATAAAAACAAATCAAAATTAGGTTCTTTTTATATACTTAAGCGTTCGCACAAATACAAAAAAAAAAAAAGAAAACAAATATTTATTATGTTTTGGTTGTTTTTTGTTGAAAGCATTAAAAATGATTTCAGCTAACTGTAAAATTTATGTATAACCATAAAAGATTTTGCATTATTTTTGAATACATTTTGGTAACATTGTCAGCCAAATGTTTGCAATTAATTTTAACTGGTTCCAGTGCCAAAAATATTGGCAATATGCCCAGTTTTCTTGAAGGTGGGAAAAAAAACATTGAAAGAAAACAACGAAAGTCTTTTGTTTACGTAAAGAAAAATTAAAAAAAAAATACTCATGATTGATTGACACACTGCAGCGGACAGGTATGTTCAGAAATGGATCCAAATAAATATACACATATTCAAAAATGTTATAAACTATGATTATTTAAAACATTATATATTTGAAACGCAGGTAATTTGGATAGTAACGATGAGGTTTTCAACTGGATACTGGAGCAGAAGGCCGATCAAAGCATTGAGCTGATCAATCGAGATCAGCTAATTGAATATATAGGCACCAAAGACTTTTTAGCGGTTGTCTTCTGTAAGTATGCGCAGTGTGCACTTTAAGGTATGCTAAGTAAATAATTATCAATATAAATATAAATATAAATATATGTACTTATGAAAGTCTGAGTTTGCGCGCCCACTAAAAACTGTAACTGCCCAACAACATAGCAAAAATCAATCAAAAACGAAATCAATTTTGTTCTTCTAAATTTGTTAAACTAAATTTTAAAGCCACATTTTTTTTTGGCAAATACATTTGCAACTAAATATTTGCAGATAAAGAAGATGATCCCGACTCGCCGCGTGTGCTGCGACACATTGAACTGATCGACGACGAGGCTGCTGAATATGGCATTTATATAGTCAAAATGCACGACAAGCTGATGGCCAAGAAATACGGCTTCAGAAATCCGCCGGGTCTGACCTACTTCCGCAAGGGCAAATACATCAACTACGATGGCGACATCGACGACGAAGAGGAAGTGCTCGACTGGCTGACAAGTCCGGCCAATATGGAAATGACCGATCACATTGAGCAGGTCAATCGCAAGATGTTTGAGAAAATACGCAAAAATTCCGATTATGTGGCAGTTATATTCTGTTAGTAAAAAATTTATATATGTATATAAAATGTGTATAATTATTAAATGTGTTATTGCAGACAGCGACGAGTGCAAACAGTGTCCACGTGTTTTGGCTGAGGTGGAGCATATTGACGACGATGCCGATAAGGCTGGCATTGATTTCGTTAAGATCGATGACAAGCAAATGGCCAAGGAATATGGCGTCTTTGCCCTGCCAGCCATTGTGTTCTTCAAGCCCACATCCAAGGAGCCTGTTATATACGCCGGTAAATATATATTATTATAAAGGTAAAAGCAGATTTAAGTTATCAATAAAAATTGGATTTGCCTTGCAGGTGATCTTTATGAAGAAGAACAGATCCTTACTTGGTTGCTTACGCAAAAGGATCCAAGTGGAGATGTTATCGAAGATCTCGAAGGCGAAAGACTCGTTCATTTAATCGAAGAGTCGGGCTCCATAGCTGTCTACTTCTGTAAGTGCAATAAGACCAAAACGTGTGATTTATTTAACAAATAATATAATTAAACATTTGTTAAGTTCATTAAGCGTTTAACAGCTGCAATCGGTTTGGTGACATAAACCTATATCGAGTACAATCACAAATCTATAGCATACTTTGCAGCGCCTTAAATGTTGTTCTCGTCTCATTTGCCAACCTCTTGTAACATTTATTGAAAAGAGCTTTCCAAGTACTTGATATTAGTTTATGTCATTCTTTTGCGCAAACAGTTTGCAGTGAGATTTTCTTTTAGGTATTTTCTTTTCGTAACTTAAAAACTTTAATTCTAAGCTATATATTTATCAGCGCTCAAATGTATCTAACCAACAAGACTTTTTACAACATTTATATTTCTATTTAAAAAAAAAAAAAAATATGTAAAACCAAAAAAAACGACACCCTCAAATGCACAAAAATAATAGGGAACAAAACAAAGTGCGATATTTGCAATTCGAAAGCGGCGCGAAAGGCGCGCCTGAAAAAGGAGCGCGAACAGCATCAACAGGATGGCGGCACCGCCAGCGCGGCCGCCGCCTTTGGCAGCGACCAGGACGCAGCTGGTGGTGGCGAGCCGGGCGGTGCCGCTGCTGGTGGCGATGGTGGAGGAACGGACGGCCAGGCTGCGGCCGGCAAGCAAGAAGATGGTAGCGCAAATACGTGACAAATTTAATAACTTTTGTACAGCCACCAAAAAAAAACAAAACAAAACAAAACAAAACAAAATCTGAATGGAATGAGTCCAAGAATGTTTAACCACACACACACACACCAATGCACAACAACCCACCACACACACGCAAATACACCAATGTACATACACCTACCTGTCTTACCTGATATTCTGCTGTAGCGCACCTCGTCCCCCAAAACACCGAACTTGCAAATACACTTTCTCTTCACTCTTTCTATTTGTCTGTATGTTGTACTTTAGCTGTACTGTACTACCTTCTATGTTCTTATATACTTGCTTCTACTCTATATACTATATACTCTATATGCACAAGTTATCCAATCTCTTACCCACGTTGTGCTTAGTTTTATGTGTAGTGCTTGCTCGTAGTCTGTTTTATTGACCCCCCACCTGCGTTCTAGTCCAGTGTGCACTCTTTGTTATAATATGCATATTCCCGTATTCCAATCAATCACGAATCTCTTAGATGCCGATGGCTGCGAACAATGCACCAAGGTGCTCGAAGAACTGGAGAACATAGACGACGATTGCGATAAACACGGGATAACGTTTGTGAAGACCCGGGACTTCTCCGTGGCTGATGGTTACGGCGTGCACGAATATCCGGCGCTGGTTTACTTTGAGGGAGGAATACCCAATGTTTTTGAAGGTAAGAACAATTAAGAAACCTAGCTCTAAATACTTGACTTTTAATTCTTGACCTTTGCCAGGTGAGCTCAGCGAGGAGGAGGAAGTTCTGCAGTGGCTGATCACACAGAAAACCGAAGATCGCATTGAGTTGATCACACGTCAAATGCTGGAAACCATGGTCGAGGAAACTCAATATCTGGCCGTCTATTTCTGTAAGTTTAAGCAATATACAAATCCAGAAAATACCCTTCATAATTTCGCACAATATCAATTATATACCTTGGCACCACTCCAACCACACCAACAACCACTGAATGCACCACACAAACAAAATATCTCTCTCTCTCTCTCTGCACCACAACACCACCAAAACCAAAACCACAACCAATTCAATCCTATAAAAAAAAACCACAATTTGTCATCTGCCGCAGTGCCGACTGAGCGGAAGGGCAAACCGCCCGCTTACTGTCGCAGTTTCTGCTCACCCTCTAGTCTTAAAGAAAGCAACCTGACCACCACCGCCAAACACTCATCCAGTCAATTCGTACAAAGCTACATTTCGCGTAAAAGAAAACGTATCCAAAAACAAGGTATTCCTACGCAAAATCGCAACTCCCAAGAAATTATAAATTTGAATTTTGCGCATGTTTTAATTCGAGCTCCTAACAAACGATAAACAATTTTCTATACTATTTGCCTAAAAAAAATAAAAAACAAAACTGTACTCTTCTACAAACTCTTATACTAAACAAGGCTTTTTAAATGTATTACCGACCAAACTAAATGTCCCAACCACTTAAATAGGGTTTTTTTTATTTATTGTAAATGTTGCGAATTTGTTGTAACAATGGAAAAAAAAAAAGAAAAAATAATTTAGTTTGGGCGCGAATACCTTTTGTTTTGGCGTTTTCTTTTTACCCACTAGCTGCCTTATAACTTATCTAACTTATCTACTTCGCTGCGTATCGCTTCACATTCTATATAAATACATAGTATATAATCCATAAATCAAACAATTTTTAAGTACTTACTTTTGTATATTGCTAGACAAAATCAACTGTAATATCTGTGATCAGATATTGGAGGGTCTGGAGCTGATCGATGATGAATGCGATGTTTTTGGCATACATATGGTTAAAATACAAGATCCTCAACTGGCCAAACGTTATTCCATTAAGACCTTCCCAGCTTTGGTTTACTTCCGGTGGGTCTTTTTAATTTTCTAAAATGAATCCATAAATAAGAGAGAATTTTTTTTTAGCAATGGTAATCCTCTGCTTTTCGAGGGTGATCTACAGAATGAACAATCTGTGCTGGAATGGTTAATCGATGATGACAATCGCGAGTTGGCCGATGAAATTGAGGAGGTGAATGAACGCATGTTGGATCGCCTCATGGCCGAGTCAACTTTATTAGTTGTTTTCTTTTGTAAGTAGCAACCAAAAAATAAATTCTATTTTAAATAAACTCTTTCTTACTTATCGCCTAGATGATGATGATTGTGCTGAGTGTGAGGAAATTCTGGAGGAACTGGAGGAAATCGACGGCGAGGCTGATATGTTTGGCATTGATTTTGTGAAAATCGCCAGCGTGGAGGCGGCCAAGAAATACGAAATTGTCAATATACCCTCGCTGGTATATTACCGGTAAGTTTTAACTTAAGCATTTGATTAATTAATGTTATAAAAACTTTTCGTAATTGTTAGAAAACAAGTGCCTGTTTTGTATGATGGCGATATGCATCAGCATGATAAGGTCATCACCTGGCTGACATCTCAGGATGTATTTGAAATTAAAAACGAAATCGAAGAAGTTAATCGGAAAATGCTCGACAAGCTGCTCGAGGAGAATGAATTTCTATCAGTGTTCTTTTGTGAGTAATATTTAATATAAATATTTATATTTTTTACTACATTTTTATTTCATGTTCAGATGAACACAATCAGCCCGATAGCGTTGCCGCCTTGGAGAAGCTGGAGAACATTGACAGTGAGACGGATAATCTGGATATAACATTTGTGAAAATGGCCGATTCGCGTTATGCCAAGAAATGGGGCGTTACCAAGCTGCCGGCCATGGTCTATTTCCGACGTCGTTTCCCAAGCATATACAGAGGCAAGTTTCTAAGCTGAAAGTTTAAATAAGTTTATTTTTTTATATATAATCATCTATTTCGCAGGCGATTTGTTGTCGGAGGATGAGGTGCTCGAGTGGCTGCGCAAGAATCGCTTCCGCCAGCCGGAACTGAACATATTCATGTACGCTCTGATAGCTTTGGCGGTGGCATTCGTTGTCTATACGGCGTTCCTGCTGCAGTGCTTTAAGCCGGCACCGCCGCCGCCTGTGCAGCATCCGAAGCAGTCGTGATGTGGTTAACAAACAGTGGGTCAATTGTGGATGCTGCTGGCTTTATTTCTGCTGCTAGAAATTTTGTTGAAGAACAGACGATATTACAACTACTACGAGGGCGTGCCTGAGTGTAGCGAAATGAGGGAGAGAAGGAGAGGGAGAGAGTGAGAGAGCAAATGGAAAATTAAGAAAAACGAAACGAAAAACACACACCAAACACACACGCACCCAAAAACATCATCATGCATACATACATAATTTAAATAACGAACTTTCATCATGGAATCGTCTAAATTAGACGACGTTAAGAAATGACTTTATAACGACTAGTGCCGAATATGCTGCCCCCAAGTATTGTGCGAGAGAGAGAGTCCCTGGTGACAGAACATTGCAAATAAAACATACTATATAAAATTAAAAACAATAATAATGACAAAATCCGTTAAATACCTTTGAAAAAATACCTTTAAAGCAAGTAAAGCGTCAACTTTCTGGCTGCTTTCATAAATCAATATCAATATATCAATATGAATATCATTTCATTTCACAATTATGTACTTAAACATTTTAATAAATAAATCAATCAATAATCAATTCAACACTCAAGTCATAGTAATTACTTTTAAAATTATATTTAAATACAATTACAATAAAAAAAACAATTATATAATACAAATGCAAAAGTAATCATTTTTACAATAAACTATTACGGATTAATAAAACAAATAATTTAAATTCTTGAAAAAAAAAACAATTGTTAATTTTATTTGGTTAAACTTTGTTTTTACTGAAAGTTATCAGTCTGAAATTTCAAGTGGTAAACAAAGGGCTTTAGCGGCTTTTGGCCACTCAATCGACGTTGGCAACACGAAAGCTTCGAAAAGCTTTTCCCCATTGAAATTTCAGGGCGACAGCCCCTTGACAGTATTGAATTATTGGATGATGTTGTTAAATATACTCGTGCTGTCATTATGCGATAAATAATTCCCCCATTTTGTTGTTATTGTCATTGTAATCTACTTGATATAAATTAATTTCTTTCTGTTTTTAGCAGGGAGATATCAGTTTCAAGTTATCACAAAGTATTGGCGTGTGCTGTGCCTTTAGGCAATTTGCAGTTATCGCCCTGAATTTTCAACAGCACAGCGCAAAAGGCTTTGTGGCTCAGTTGTTGAACACATGACGATGAACGGTAAATAGGCCCTGACGCGTTGGCAGCGCTGCTAACAGTTATCTGTGATGAAATTTCAGGTTGGCAGCTCCCATACAATGTTGCTATCAATTGTCTACAGTGAAACTACACTAAAACAAATTACTTTGTTATTGAATACCAAATATATGTAGCTCAGGTTAGGGTATGAAATTTCGATTTAAATATTAAAAAGATTTTATAAATGCCTTAATTTAAAACAGAGAATATAACAGCGAATAATATAAATATATTTAAATATATTTTATTTAACTTAAGACGTCCTGAAAATATTTAGTAGATATTTTAAAAAAATATTTTAAAGAAGAGTTCAACATCTTAAATTTTTACTGTGCCCTTAGCAACTTTTCCAGCCTAGTTAATTTTAGTTTAAGTCTTAAAACAATATTTAAGAGCCTTAGGATATTAATCGCGTACTTAGCGAGTACTTATGGAATAATTGCCCGGTGTCTTAAAGATATGCGCAACTGAAAAAGGTATATAAAGTATGCTCGATGGGGAATTTCAGGTAAAGCTCGTTGCAGTTGGCGCCATGAACGATCACAGATTGCTGGTGGCCAAAATTGTGGTGATTGTGGTGCTGCTGCTGGTCACATTGATCTTCTGCTTCATACCCTATGTGCTCGACCGTTGGTTCAAGTGGACGCGACGCACGCAGAGCAATGCACGCGATTTTCTGGCCGTGCTCTGCCTGCTGAACTTCGGTGGTGGCGTCCTCATCGCCACCACCTTCATCCATATGCTGCCGGCGGTCATCGGCGTGGTGAACGCCCTGCAAAAGTGTGACATGTTGGCGGCCACGCCCTTCGCCTTGCCGGAGATGCTGCTGTGCACCGGTTTCTTTCTGATGTACGCCATCGAGGAGCTGATGTACTTCTTCGTGGGTCGCCGCCAGCGGCGCAAGCGGAAGGCGCTGCAGCAGGCCATGCAGGCGGCAATGGAAGCGGCACCCGAGCAGGATCAGAAGCAGCAGCTGGAGAATCTCGACCAGGTGGAGCCGGAGCAGCCCAACTGGCTGCGTGGCCTGGGCATCATTGTGGCCCTGTCGCTGCACGAGCTCTTCGGCGGCATGGCCATCGGCCTGGAGATGAGCGTGGACACCGTGTGGTTCATGTGTGGTGCGATCGCAGCCCACAAGCTCGTGCTGGCCTTTTGCATCGGCATGGAGATTATGATGGCGCACACGCGTTGGCTTATTGCCGTCATCTACCTGGTCGTCTTCTCCATAGTCACGCCCATCGGCGTGGGCGTCGGCATTGCGGTGAGTGAGACCTCCAGCGCCAACCAGCCGAGCATTCCCGCTGGCATTCTACAGGGTATTGCTTGCGGCACTTTGCTCTACGTGGTCTACTTTGAGATTGTGGCCAAGAACCATGCGGGCTGGCGCATCTTCCTCTGCTCCCTGGGCGGATTCATTCTAATGTTTGGCTTGCAGATTGCAGGTAAGTCTCTTTTAGTCATAACTGTAAATATATTTGTTAACTGTTCTCTCCTGCAGTTGTCGAAGCCGCGGGCAAAAGCTCATATGAATGTCCTTCTTCGGAGGCACAAGTGATTAGCAAAGGATGAGTACTTTTAAGTTAAGCCAGCTTTAAGCAGCTTTTAAAGCACATAGAAGCTTTAGTTGAGATTAAGCTTTCTTCAATTTAATTTGCATTAATTTAATCAAAAAGCTTAACCAAACATGAACAAACAACCAAAAACACAATTTAAGTTTATATGAACATCGAATTTTTACATAAAACATAAACTGAAATATTAAAATTTAACTTCTTCATTTAAGCACCCCAATTTCGTTGAGTGTAGCCCATACTTTACATAATATAGATCTAAAAATACAAAAACAAGGCTTTCTTATCTGAACAAATTAAAATTTAGATACCATTGCGAACAAGCGAAATCAATGTCGGTTTAACCGAGGCAACAAAGTAGAACTCAGCCGGAGTCCCGACGCCTAATCTGCTCCCCAGGCGATCGTAATTTCTGCTGTCAATCAGTGCACAGCTATAATAATTTATGGCCACCTGATATGGGGGTATAAGTGGCAGCACCGCTGGCGATTCGGTCGCACTCGCGACTGGCATTCGGTGGTGCAAAGATGTACGAGAAACAGACGCCGCCGTCGGCGGTGGTGGTATTAACGGCAAGTGCCCTTAGCGAGACGACAGCGGCACCAGCGGTGGATCAGCAGGCGCTGCTCGTTGCCAAAATTGTGGCCATGGTGGTGTTGATTGTGGTTACTGTGATCTGCGGCAGTTTGCCTTACATGCTGGATCGCTGCCTCAAGTGGACACAAAAGGATCCAGAGGAGACGCGTGCCTCGACGGTGGTGCGCTGTCTGATCTACTTTGGCGGCGGTGTTCTGGTCTGCACCACATTCCTGCACATGCTGCCCGAGGTGATTGAGGTGGTGGAGCAACTGCAGCATTGCGGAATTCTGGACGAGACGCCGTTCGCGCTGCCGGAAACGCTGCTCTGCACGGGCTTCTTTCTCATGTACGCCCTGGACGAGGCGATGCACTCGTTCATGCAGCGCCACCAGCAGAAACTCAGCCGCAGAGAGTCGCTGGCCAGCGAAGCCTTCGAGCGCGGCCATAGCATCAGGCACAGCGTGCTCATGCGCAGCAAAAGACGCAAGCAGGAGGCGCTCAAAGAGCAGCAGCACTGTGATCAGGAGCAGCCAGCAAACGCAGCAGGCGCTGGCGCTGGCCATGGGCACAGTCACATGCCAGTGGATGGTAACGGTTCCTCGATGCGTGGCCTGGGCATCATTTTGGCGCTGTCGCTGCACGAGCTGTTTGAGGGCATGGCCATTGGCTTGGAGGGCACCGTGGGCACGGTGTGGTTTATGTTTGGCGCTGTCGCTGCCCACAAGCTGGTGCTGGCCTTTTGCGTGGGCATGGAGCTGCTGGTGGCTCGCACGCGTAAAACGCTGGCCATTATCTATCTCATAACGTTCTCGATTGTCACGCCCATCGGCATTGGCGTGGGCATTGGCATTAGTCAGCAGGCGGATGCGAATCAGCCGAGCGTGCCGTCTGGCATACTGCAGGGCATTGCCTCCGGCACGCTGCTTTATGTGGTCTTCTTTGAGATACTGACCCAGAATCATGCTGGTTGGCGGGCCTTTGTTGCTGCACTGGCGGGCTTTGGTTTAATGTTTGGCCTGCAAATATTGTGTAAGTGAAATGATAACAAAGAAAAGTCCACAATTGGCTTTGATTGACATACGCTTGCCTTAAGTTATCAATGGCTATTTGATTGAAGTTAACTAAGCCATGGGCTTTTTCATAATTAAGCGCGAGTGCAAACGGAATTTGTTAAATAACTATACTATTTTTTTATCTCTTACAGCTGATGAAGCGGAAGGTGCTGATAGCGACTCCTGTTCCTAGATTGTATTTAAATCAGTGCATAAATCATATAATAATATAGATGTAGATAGAGTAATAAATTGTTATATAACGAACAAACAAGCTACTAATATCAAATGTGAATAAAGTGCCATAAACATAAACTAATTGCTTGTAAATTAACTTAAAGTTTATATAACATGACTGCGCTCATTGTATTTTAATTTAAATGTGCGCGCGCATTGCTAACCAATTTTAACTCACTTAATGTGTACACACTGCTAATTAGCTGTTAGGTTAACATAATCTGAGCTGACGCTGTTAAAAGCAGTGGCCGTGGCGCTGCTGAAAGAATGTATATGTACAATATATATAAAAGACATACTATTCATTATAGCTAAACGAATCAAATTAACAAACATTTTTAATTTGAACTGGTAAAAATGCAGACATGCTTAATTCAAAGTAGGCCATTATCAAATTCATCTACGCCACTGCTTCATTAACAGCATTAAAAGCTTTCTGAGAGTAATATCGCTAACATTGTGCTCACAGCTGAGCAGGGTGTTAACAGTCGCATTTGAGCAGAACATTGCGCTAACATCCCCATGCTCATAACAGTTAATAGTTGTGGAATCGAGCGGTCGTGTGTGCGGAAGAAATAAATTTAAAGCAACCCAAAGCAACAACACTCGTAAAGAATATCTGTCTCATTGGCTTTCGTGTCGACGTGCTAAGTTATTAATTAAACAAAAATCGACTGATTTGCTTGAACCCATTTAAAGTCTGTCCACTATTTGTTTGTGAATTGAACAATCAACGTGAGTCTCTTTCGCCCTCGCGGTATACTTGTGAATGTTTGTCTGTGTGTGTCTGTGAGCGTGTGTGCTTGTGGGTGCATTTGTTTATTCCAACCGCCAAATACAACTTCTTGGTGAACTTGCGTTGCTGGGCGGTGCTCTCATTATCCCCACTAAACCCGTGCGACCTCCCCTCACGTTTTGTGCAAGAAAATCGAAACTCCCGCACACTGGCTGGATGAGTTGTATTTCTAACTGCTGCAGAGGAAAAAAAAAAAAAAAACAAAAGCGACAAACACAAAGCGGAACACAAAGAAGCATGTATTAAAGCATGACAAAAAATTACTGTTAAATGCTAATGCGTGACACGAACTTGGTGCATAATTATTCCAAAAAAAAAAGACTAACACAGTTTTTGTATTTTTACATAACGCACAGCCCTGACAATAACTGTAATTTAAATTATTGTGCAATTTGTGGACAATCAGTAAAAAAAACATAATTAATAAAAATACCACACACACATACCAAATACCCTACAGAGCTTCAACTTTTATGCGCAATTTTTAACGTTCGGTGCCCACTGTGCGAACTGTAAATAAAATCAAGTGCTTTACATTTTGTTTATAAAAAGACCAAAAAAGAAATCGTTGTCATTCGACTTAAAATGTAAACTGTTTAAGTTTACAAATTGAACAATAAAGAAGCCTGCGCAAAATGATTATAACTTAGCCAATAAACAACTCACGGATTCGGATTGGGAGCCCACGTGGAAATATACTGAACTTGACTTGACGACAGGTGCGTTAAAGTAAAACTCTCAAGAACTTATTTTATCATAAGCACTTAAGCTGTATGTGTATAAATGTGTATAACATAACGAATGTTATCTAAAGGCACATTGACCTTGTTTCAAGCATTTGCTCTAGCAAACCATATATCTATATATAAATAGTTTATATGTATTTATTTATCTATATACAATACATATACATTTATTTGTACACTATAGACACATAGCATGATTAATGCTCGTTGACCGACGCATTTGTTATTATTTTGTCATTTCTCAAATTTCTGAAATCATATGTTTGCTATTTTTAGGCAAGTACTATGGAAAATTCTATTAAAAAAATTTTTCAATAATTTGCGTCATTGCCTCGTGCGCTCTAAAGAACCAAAAACAATATTTCGTACGACGCAAATTAGTCGAAAGCGTTTACAAACAGTTTTTACCTTTTTAATGAACTGTGAAATTGCATTTATGCATTTATAGCACAATATTAGTCATGTGAAAGAAAAACTTTAATCATAGCTGATAAGCTGGCTTAAGATATAGCACGATTTTGTGGGAAGTCCCCTTAATTAAGTTATTATTTTTGAACTGCATTATTATATCATTATTATATCAAAGCTTCGTCGGCACAATTAAATAACCCTTCTCTCTGATTTGTACGCCTCTTAATATAATAAGTCTATGCACACTGATTAAACGTGCTAACTCAAAGCCTTTAATCTCTCACACAACAAACAAAAAAAAACAATTAATAAATTAAGATACTAAATTGAGCAAAATTAATTGATTAAGCCGCCGCAGTCTGGCGGCGCATAGAAAACGGCCTTGGCATAAGGAAAATTCGCTAACTTGGCCGCGACAGAGTGTCTGCCGTGAAAGTGGGATTTTCTGCACACTCTGCTCTGGGCCAAGTTATTTGCATAAGCCGAAGTCAGTAATAGGAAACCCGCGTAGCACAATTTTAGGCAAACACACACAAACAAAACACACACACTCACACTTACACAACAAGTCAACACACGCGCCGCCATTTTGTCGTTCCCCTTGTGCCCACCATTTGAGTTTTATTGTTTTTGTCTGCAGACCAAAACCCCCCCTGACGGATTTGACCCAACTCAGTGTCAAGTGGCACATTTGGCACACATACACATACAGACAAGGATATAGATATAGATATAGATGGATGGATGTGATGTTGATGTATACATAAATGTCTAATGGCTGCTCTGTATAGACACTTTGATGGTTTCGGGCCAAGTTTTTTTTGTTATTACAGTTTGTTCTTTTACTTCTTGGTTTTGTCTAGCTGCAAATTTGATTTAATGTAATCGAAAACCATTCCCCAACCACGGTTTGTCGTCGTCCTTGGCCAAAGTCTTTGCATTTTGATGGCGTAATGCACTCAGAAGCCATTCATTTCAAAAACTGGTCCCAAGTAACGATAGATCTTAAACCTCAAACGAGTTTTTTCTTAAAAGCAATTCGTCTATTGACAGCTTGCAATTATTCAGTTTGTTTTAAAGCCAACAAACAACCAGAACTTAATTAAAGAAATGCATTAGTTAAACATTTGTGTGGGTTAAACTTTAGTTTGGTTTGGGAAACTTTAAGTGTAAATTTTAAATTTACTTTATTCCACCACTTGTTTTGTTACTCTTTTATTTTCATTTACTTTAATTTGAAAACAAATATTATGGTAGCTAATTTTAGTAAACAATGAAAACCAGCTGGCTCAGCAGATGATAAAACCGGTAATGTTTTGTGCATTCAAAACAGGAAAGAACTAAGAATATAGTATATAGAAGATTTAATACTCTTTCTAGAAAATTAATTAATGCATAACTTTTTTCGCTAAACAAATTAAAATTTTGGTAAATACGAATTGTCTGAAATTTTTAACTCACATATTAAAAATGGAAATTTTCAAATTAAATATATTTTCCAAAAAGCTTTGACTTATGTATGTATGTATTTATACAAGAAAGAAGCATCTGTAGATCATCCATATGAATTTATTGAATCTATATATTATTTTTATCATTGGACAAATGCTTTTTTTATAGCGCGTCATATTTCCGCACAAAGTGAAAGTATCCGTTGAAGAGAGCCTGAGAAATGCCCGTACTAACAATGTGTGTCAGTGTTAAGAGGCAAACAGCTGATAGCAATGTGAATACAATACACATGCCATGAATACACTCAACTGTGCGTGCGTACACATATGCATACCTAAAGCTGAAAATAAAAATACGAAAAAAAAATCAATAAAAACATTTCCCAAACCGGTTCGCAGCAGCTGCGTGAGACGCATTCAAATGAGTTGCTCATGATGATGATGAGTATGTTGATAATGATGATGTTGATGTTGTAGGTACACCATAGACATGACAACACTTCAGCTTTTATAACATTTAAATACATTTGACTTTAAGCCAGTGCAGACAAATTGAGCTGAGATTACAGATAACAGCTTGGTCTAAACGAATACCCTGCAGCTACGCTCACAGCGGGGCATGCACTAATTAGGTTCAATAGACTGCAGAGAGAACAGTCAACGAACTGCTCTTGGGGCCAGACAAGTTTCAGTTAATAATAACATCATCATTTCGCAGTTGTCGCGTGATATTAAATAACCTACACAGATAATCCGCAGCTTGTTTTCTTTTTATGTAGCTTAGTTATATTGTGTTTATTTAACTTCTGTCTATTATTGGCTGTGGACCTGTCGTTGTTTACCGAGATGTTCCAGTACACTGCCTGATTATGCTTCTTTGGGAGACAGCTTCTCCACACCTTAGATGGAACTCCCTGTTGGCAAGTTAAGATGCAAGGAATGCATAGAGATTTACCTTCATGTTGTGTAATAGCCCAGGATGTCAGACCCTGTTAAATGCCTGTTTGACGTCGAGGATTACGAAACAACTGTAGCCTCCCTGTGGCTTTGTTCCAGGGTTCCGTGACGGCAGTTTGTGTTTGATAATCGCAACTTATCTAATCTCATGCGTCATCCAAACACGTAAATGCGTATGCAGTAAATCATCACTTCCGCACTTGAGCACAAATAAAACAGTACTACAAAATAATAGAGGCAACCATGTTTATATCATTAGTTTAGTTAGGCTTAGTTCTGATATATTATATGTTCATTATAGAAAGCATATATGATTTTAATTGCAAACATTGCATATTTTAATTTAATACCAGTTAGATTACAATTCATAACTATTTATATGAATTATTATAACACATGCATCGCAAAACTTTTTCAAGCTAAAGTTAAACATGCAATTTCTGCATTAATTGTTTCAACTTCTTACTTTTAACATTGCCGAAGGACACACACACCCACACACACACACTTGCAAATTGGCCACGCAGATTGTTAATATAAAAACTTTTCCTAGGGTTATGGCTGTTCCATGTGCTTATCGCATGACCCTTAAAATGCAATTTGCATAAGCTAAAGTAATGGAGGCGAGCATTAAAAAAAACACTTGCACAATGCAATTTTCACTTGGTTTTTTTTTGTTGTTATCACACGTGCAAAATGTCAAACGTTCTTCGCATGCAACTTGAATGTCAGCATTATATAAAACACCATCAAGAATATGCTTTTATGTCCATAGAATTGGTTCGACAAAAAATAAATTATAGATCATTATATTCTTCTTCTTGGCATCTGAATGAAACACAGATAAAAGTTAAGCTGCGCAATAATAAAAGTAAAAACACAACCAAAAAAAAAAAAAAACGATTTCCTTGGATTTATTGCCACTTTCAACGTGACATGTTAGATGAGTGCGTCATTTGAGAGTGAGTGTATTCAAACACTCACAAACAGACACGCACACACTCACAATTCGACCATGAGGGCATTTATAATGTCAACTGGTAAATTTCCACTCGGCAAGGGAAAAAACAAAAAGAGCTATCCAACAAATAGTGTTAGTGGTTGGAAAAATTGTATAGGGCATTTAGAAAATTAAAGACACACGCATTACAAAGACAAACAAAGGCGAGATATGAACTGCACTCTCTGTTAAACGAAGGGAGCGCACGAAAGAGGGTATAGTATAGGGTATATAGAGAGGGTGAGTGTGCAAGACGTGCACACACACACACACACACACATATATATATAAGTATCTCAATCAAGTGTGTGCCTTAGAGTGTGTCGAGCCGCATCGTCTGTCAGTCGTGATTCGATTTCAAGCCGCGACGGTTGCTCAACAACAGCTCAACTTTAAGAAAACAACACAAACTTCTTATAAATTGAGTTTTGCATTTGTTTTCATCTTCTTGTTTTGCTGCGCAAACAAAGAAATTTATCGCAAACGGATATACTACTGCCAAGTAAGTGGAGCAATTGAGTCTGAAAAAACAACAGAAAAGAAAAATTAAGTACAAGAAAAAAGTTACTGTGGTTTGTCAAAGATGAAATACCCTTTGTGGATGTTGAACAATTGGTATATACTAAAGTTTTATTAAATTAATTTTCTACTATACCAAACCTATTTTTAAATATTTTCAAAGCTATCTACTTTACTTCATTACGCCCTTCATGACAGCATCATCTGCTAGGGTATCAAAAAGTTGAGTAAACTTGCTCACATAATGATAATAATATATCTGCCTTTAACTTATTGACGTTGACTGCGTAAATTTCTTGGTTTTTTGTTTTGCCTTTGGTGTAATTACATCATATGCCACTTGGCGCTTGCTGTGTCCTTGTCGCTTGGTTTGTCGAGTCCTTCGTCCTTGCCGCTTTGCGTTGTCTACCCCGAAAGATAATCTGCCTCCTCTTTCCTGTTTGTGCAACCTGACATCAAGTTGTCAGCTCGCTGTTAAATTTCAAATTTAATGTGACCTTAAATAATTTTTTTTATATTTGGCTTGCACTTTTTGTTAGTACCGTTAAAACTTGTTTCTTATACCGTTATTGCTTTGCATATTAAACCAGTATTAAATGTTTAACCAAATTTGATTGGCAACCTTTCAATTAAGTGTCTAACTAGACACACTGAAATAAATGCAATATTTATGAATTCATAACAATTTGGATTTACTACAATCGTAAATCGTGCTTTAGTTTCACACTGTATGCAAATTTTAAGTAAATAATGCAAATATTGATTATTTTATTCATCAAATGGATGCGGTGTGAAATTAAAGCAATAAAAAATATGAATAAAGTGAAATTAATCAAATAGATGCAGCTGCTGAACTATGAGATATCTTTTGAATATTCACATATAAATCTAAATCGACTTTATAATTAATTAATTAACAGCTTTCTGGAGATGACTAAAATACTGTAGATGCTAATGAATCATTCAAACAGCTAATAGAGGCATACAAATCTTATACACTCTGTTACATATATACGTTTTTACAGGGCATAAATATAGGTTGGATTTGCAAATGGCAAGCTATGTAGATTTCTATTCGAGTGTTGCGCATTTGCATTTAAGCTAATTGCAATTTCAATTTTAACCTTTAAACTCCCTTGACGTTTTTGGCGTGCTGTGCAAGTCAAACCAAACGCAACTTTAATTTATTGCCGCCCTTTGATTTCAAGCGACCTTGAAGTTGTTTAAGGATAAGCATCGTCCTTAGAAATTATATGAAATATAAGAAATACAAATAATAAAATCAGCAAGAAATTGAAGACATGTGAAGTTATAAATATTCCAATAAAAATAAATGCTAATATAAAAATATTTTTAAAATATATACATATATGAAAAGGGGTTTTTGTCTGGTATAAATATATAAACATGGGATGACTTCATGAACGGCAGCACCAATATTTTCCAATGAAAACCAATCTGAAAAGCTGAAATGGGCTTTCCTTGTATTAAACTTTTTTTTTTGCTCATGCGGCAAACAAGGCCAAAATGGAGAAAAATCTCAAAAGCAAATCTCATTTCATATTCACAGTATGTATCTGCATGAGTAAGCATATATGTATGTGTGTTCATACACACACATTTAACTATACACACACGTGCTTACAATTTCATGTATATGTATAAAAATCAATATTAACCGCTTTTTGCATGTGTCCGTGTGGCCACAAACTTTGTCAAGTTTAAGGCAAAAAACATAAATTATCCTTTAGCACACACATCGCGTACGCGTTCTCCTTCACAAACACTATCCCTCTCTCTCTCTTTCTCTTTTTCTGTCTTGCTCTGCTTGCAAAATGTTTGCCATATTCGCGTTATATGGCCAAGAACTACAAATACAACAACGATTTTCTTCTGCGCTTTATTGTTGCAATTTGTCAGCGCTGCAAAACGCAAGAGGCAAGTAAATAACATCAAAGCAAGCCGACATTCTCTCTGTGTGTGTATATGTGTGTGTGTGTGTTTATTTTTTGTTTGTTGTGCGCATTTGACTTTGCCACACTGACACCTTTTCTGCATGCACTTGTTTGCCAGTCACACACACACACATATATATTCTTTACATCCGCAAGTTTCAAGGGGGCACAACTATAAAAAGTTTGCTACTGTTGCACGGTGAAGGATATTCATGTTTGTGGCACGTGGCATGGCAACTGTCAGCTTAACGTTCCTATGCAGCTGCCTTAGTTTATTCACTGGAATGGGCTAAAGAGAAGACCCCTTACAGAGACTCTTACTCATTTCATTTAAAAATAAATAATAAGCCCTTTAAATTACCAAGTTTTCTAAGAATTTCATAGAGCTGGTTGAAAAGTCTAATCAGCTTTATATAGCTAACAACTACAGCCAATTACGAATGCACAATAATATGATCAATATTTTATATGAATATAAACGAAACCTTCGCCATCCCCGGCTATACATAAAGCATGTTCAAGCCCTGATTGAAGCCTGAGGGATACACAAATATTTGCATAGCTTGACAGCGAAGTATTTGCCCAAGTATTTGTTTATGCCTCCCTCTTTTATATATTCCCTGAGCATCTAAGCCTGACAAGCTCAACATTCGCGGCTTATGTAAATTAAAGTATGACAATGTTAAATTTTATTTAATATTGCAGCTGACACTTTATTCACTTGCATATTAAATTTGCTTAGCAACATTTTTCAATAGTTTATTAAGCTTTAATGACATAAATAAAACATTTAATGGCCAACAATTATTGTTGCCAACTGTTTAACAATTCTGAATCGGCCTATTTGCAATTGTAAACCGACAACCGCAAATCAATTAGCGACTAACAACATTCAACATGCATTTAGGGCCCAGTTCACAGGGGGGTTTTAGACAGCCGTCAATTACGGGAACCACAGCAATTAAGCAGCCAACAAATAGCGTGTAAAAGAGAATCAAATAGTGACAGCTTTAAAGACAGACAATTCCAATATAAGTTAGCCTTTGGCTAGTGAATCCATTCATAACACTTGAGGCGTGCAAAGCTAACTGACAGCTGTTTCAATGGATTATTTACACGCCCCCGCAGTGCTATTATATGTAAATAAGGGCTTAAAATATTGTATAAGTATTAAGTATTGTCTTAAAGGAACTGTCTGCACTCAATTGAGATCCTGTTAAATTCGTAATGAGGGAAGTAATAGTGTCAGGCGGCAACAGCTTTACTATTCTATTATATAATTTATAGGGTATCCACTGCTCTGAAACTGTATTTGCAAAAGCTTTTACTTGTTTTTTCCACTAAACATTTTCTTGGAATCAAATTTACAAACAGGAAATGCATTTCGCCAACGGCAACAAACAAAATCGATTGAATTTGATATTCTATTCTAATGAATTAAATGGAAAACCCATTAATTTGATTTTTTAGCGAATGCTTTTGCTTTATTCAAATTTCACTTTATTATAATGTTATCTTTGGCAAGCGTAAGTCAAGATCTAAAGTTTCCGTTAATTGACTTTGTGGCTTTATCATTTTGTTGAGCATGTAAACTAAATAAATTACTTGTTTCTAGATCTCAGATTTCCCAAATCGAATAAGATCCGAATCAGATCACAATTGATTCAATTAGTTTCAAATGCTTGACTACAAACAATTGAATTGAATTTAAAATGAATTCTGCATAATAGCAATTGATATTTATTGAATTTGTTTTGTTCTTCAGAAGTGGCCGTGTATAAATAAATACATATTCCCGTTATGAAAATGGCCTTTTATGATTGTCAATAAAATTGAGCAAATATGAATGTGAATATGAAAAGTGTTCAAAACAAAGTAAACGACATTGTGATGAAGAAGTTTATGACGTTGGCCTAGTTCTGAATTTTAAGACTTTGGCATCGTACAACAATTGGCCTATCACAATTAGGCAGCAAAAACCCAATTTAAACTGGTGTAGGTCAGCATCGAACCACTTTGTATTGGTATCAGTCACACACACACACACAAACACACACACACACACAAACACACAGACTCACACACGCATGTGTGGAATTATACAGCTCGATTAGCTGTGGTAATTAAGGCATTAAGTACGAGACCCAATGAAAATATTTGCGCTTATCACGCATTTTTGGTTTATCAGAGCAGACCATAAAACTAGTTAGTATTTGGTTTAATTTAAAATTAAAATTTTACTACATCTGCAAAATTGTAGTTTTATTGAGTCCCAGAATTTGTATCTACATTTTGAGTTTATTTGGATCAGAGCGGAAAGTTTTAATATTGTAATGTAAAATAAATGATTATAGAAAAAATTCATATTTATTATTCTATAATTAGCTGATCAGCTGACCTTATCAATTGATCAGCGATTATAGCAAAATCATGTCATGAGAAATGTAAGCACAAACTTTAGTATTTATGTCAATATGCGATTAGCGTGACGTGGCTATCATTAATATATATAATATATATTTTGTGTACTGTCCAATTAACCTATAAATATAAGTTAATGATTACAGCGAATTCAAATCAAAACCGGTTAAATAAATTTTTTGTTTTGGCCCTTTAAAGTTAACTCGTTTTCAAACAATGCTATAGGCAAAATGATTGCAAATTATGTAAAATTAAAGTGTTTTTGTCATTTTCAAGGCTGCCAGCCATTTGATTAAAACCTTTATCATTGCTAGTTTAACACTAGTATTAACCCAAAGTACAGACTATTTTTTATTTGTGTTATACTCAAATCCAATTTGTCAATTAGTATCTTTATTCGCATTTGGTGAGCATTATAATTTAAGCACAAATTGACAACCAAAATGAGCAAAAGCTAGAGAAAAACACACATGTAAGACTGTGCGCGACAAAGGGGTATGTTCGACTAGCAGATACCGTAGGTCAAAGGCAGTATGCTAATATAAGAAAAAATAGTCAAAATAAGTCAAAATTTCAATTGATCTGAAACAAAAAAAAAAACAGATAAAAAATGTTGATTTAAAAATATAAAGTCTTAAATCTGCATATCACAATTTTTTATATGAACTGTTTTATGTCTATTGATATCATCACACTGATTGAATTATAGACAAAAAAATGAAGTTATACATATTAAAATTCTTCTTTATTAAATATACTCACTATTAACTCTAAAGGAGATGTATATACTTTTAACCAGATATTTAAACTTCAACTGATTGCATCTTTCTTCATAGAGACTTCATCTTAAATATAATATGCATGTGTATGCTTATGCATGTGTTTATATAAACGCACTTATTTGCATAATTATTAAAATACCCCATTTCGCTCGTGCATGCACTGGGTATTCAAATAAAAGAGCAAACCATCACAAAAGGCTGCCTACTTGACAGCCGTTGCGACGGGGATGTCAAGTGGCCGCGTGTGGGGGCAGGTAGTGCGATAACTGTACACACACAGACACACACACACATATATATATATATATATGTATATATATGCAAGTGTGTATATGTCTTAGCATTCGTAGTACTCGTTTGGCTGATAAGAAATTTATTAGATTAAAGCAAACGATTGCCGCGATTACAGACGCGACTTCGTCCCGCCGTCGCCTTCGCCGCCGCCGTTCGTCGCTTTTATTTCGTGTTTTATTTTATTTTTTTTTTTCTCTGTTCTTTTCCGATTCGTTTCGTCTTGTGGCAGCGGCTCGTGGCTTTTGTCACCGAATCTTTTTGCTCATTTATTAGTCTGCCAGGCAACGAGCCACTGAACTGTTGGCTGCTTCGTGCTTCGGTCGGACAATTGCTGCCGATAACTGTAAAGCTAACTCTCCGCGACGCGTGTGTTTTTAAAATGCCCAATTAACCATGTGGCCGCCAAATTTGCCCAACATGGAGTCTGTGCAAAAGTTTAAATATAAATATTGAGTTTGAATTTTCAAAAGGTTTTCTTAACTCGAAAAGTAACTTGTCAAAAATGTTTGCATACAAAAAGGCGCTGTAAACGAGCAGCTTTTAGGTTTACACGTGATGTTTACGAAGATAACAATTAAAAATGTGTTCAATAAATGAATAGAAAAGTTAGTTGCAGTTTCTGTTTTAAAAATAAAAGTGAGTGTTGACATAAAATTGGTTTTCACTTAAGATTACATTTCCTCAATTCTCAAGAGCCCGCAGAATATTTTAAAGTATGTTAAATATACTTTACCTCACCTCAAAAATAAAAAGAGACCTGCGATTTCAATGAAAAGATAAGAAACGTAAATTGATTACTTTATTACATAGTGAAAGTCATTCTGTTATTATTGTTTACGAAACATTGTAAGGACTGGCTTATGGAATTGTAACTGTAACTGAAGTAGAACGTAATCCCTCTTATCTGTCCACGTTAAGCACTGTTGCCAAATTGTATTATAAAGATAATGATCTTAACGTTATTTTTACTACACACATAAAACTTAAGTGTGTATGTGAGCTTGTGCTTATTGCTTATCAGCTCGTCAAGACGCAAATTGACATTTGATAAGCAGCATTTTTAGTAGATAGTTTATAGTGTTCACATTTGCCTTTCCACTAAACTCAAATCTCGGCCATTAGAAATGCGCCGCGCTTTGTTTACACTCTCCGCACACATGTACCAATTTATATATACAAATATATATATGTATTATATTTAATGAAATGCAGCGCCTATCGAGCATTGAACTTGGCACAGCTCGCAGCCCGCGTTTATTCAACCAATCGACAAGAAATACGTTGAGTGTGTTTTTTTTGCCAGCAGCTGCGCTCATTGATAACTGCACATTTGGGCCACAGTTGAAACAGTTGTTGAATATTTCATTTTCGAGAGCCTTGGCAATATCGACTTTGTTGCTGCCATAAACCTAAATTGGGGTAAAAACCTACACTAATAAAAAAATGGGTAAATTTAGCTGTTTTGTATGACAAAAAAAAATTTACTACCAAAACACAATTAATTATGTCATATAATTATAATTACTAGCTTTGTAGTGAGGTTTTAGCTTATTGTAAGGTTATTTTAATCAACATATTTTACTACTTTTTTTTTGGTTTTAACGTGCGTTTATAGTTTTAAGCAGTTTAAACAAATAAAAGGCAAATACGTATAAACATAAACTATTCCAACAATTATTCAAATCATATCTTCATGTGCTTTTAAAGGAGCTTTGCTTCAATGTGCTTTCAAAAGTGTTGAACATAATTTAAAAGTTTAAGCTAAGCCAAGCTTTAATATATCAATTGTGTTTGTGCTTCAATATTTTATAGAAATACATCTGTATTGTTTTCGCTCAGTGTTAGCACGCCCACGCAGTTAAGTCAAGGCTCGGGCCAGCTAAACTGCAAGTATCTTTCTTCTGGCTTTTATGTGCAGTGGGCGTGTCCACTTGGCATGCTGCAGCCTAAAAACATATACATATATTATGTACAGTAACTAACACTGGAGAAATATATAGCTCAGTGGCTTGGAAAAGCTAATAAAAATAAATAAAAAAAAATTTAATGCACATTGTTTGCTAATTTACGAATTGCTGCGATTTATTTATATGCTACGTCTTTTGTGTAATCACAATAGGAACACATATCTCTTAATATATATATTATATAATGGTATGCGATGTGATAAATGGAGCTGCTCTTGGCGCTTGTCAATTTGGGATCATTTATTAAGGCGCCTACAACAAAACGCAACTAATTTTTGTCTTTCTCTCTTTGCAGCAGCATCAACTGTGGCTTAACGAGCAGCATCAGCTGCTAATCGACAACAACAGCAACAAGAACAACAACAACTACAGCAACACGCGCATAAATCATCATCAACACGCAACAACGGCAACAAAATTGCGATTGAGTTGCAGGCGTGCAAAAACGAACGAAATACATACGCATTAATCATACGCCGCGTGCGCCGCATTCGAAAACGCCCTGTGAAAATTGCCCATACGCTATGTTTGCCAAAAAGCCGCACAATGCGCCGCGCACTTGACACGCGTTGAGTTACAGTTACCGTTAGCTACCGTTAGCCAATTCCCATCAATCGATCAATCGATCAATTTGCCAAAACCCTATTTGTTTTATTTCGGTTTTTGGTTTAAACTTAAGTTACGCATCGCTTGTTTTTCATTTTTTCGTGAATTTGTTTGTGTTTACTCGAAGTGCCGCATGTACGTGTCCGGGTTAAAAACGTTTACTGGCAGCTACAACTGCAACAACAACAACACCAAAAACCTTAACCATAATTTTAAGAATACGAGGGGCAATCAATTTGATTTGCAGGCATATTTTGCTCAATTGTTTCCTTGCTGGCCGGTGTTAAATAGTTTAACGTTCTTAATGAATGACTTTCGGTTAAAGTCACTTTATCGTGCCACCAAAAAGACGTCAACAACAACAACACCAGCGGCAGCAGCAGCAACAACAACAACCGTTAGCAGCTCCTTAAGAAAACAAAAGAGCAGCAGCAGCAAAAGCAGCAGCAGCAAAAGCAGCAGCAGCAACAACAAATCCTTCTCGACAACTTTTGATAATAGCAGCAACAACAATCCGCGTACTTACAACAACAGCAGCAAATCGAATAAAGTGTTTCTACATTATATTCCACGCGATCCTCGTCTAAGAATTTTCAATAGAACCGCCACGCTGAATAAACACTTGGCCCATCAAAAACGCACTTTAAGCGAATTGAATATAACTGAAGATTTGGGCAATTATGGTGAATTAATTGGCGGCAGTGATAGTGACAACGATTATAGCAATAACAACAGCAATAACATAAACAATAACTATTATAACAATAAACAATTGAAACTTCAAGGTCCACTATTCAAGTTTTAAGCCAACATTTTGAATTGTTGCCCTGCGCAATTATTTCTGGGGTTATATTTTTGAAGCTAGAATCGAGCTGAGATTTTAAAGGTCTGCGACCACAAACAACGCGTGAAAATAAAGGTAAGATATTATTTGTTATTATTATATTTAAACTGAAACAATAGAATATTTTGGCAGCTTATAAAATTGTTTAGCAAAATTAATTTACATTTTTTAAATTACTTGTATACTCTTATTCTTTTGAGCTATAAAAACATTGTTCGCGAAAAACATTTCAATTTGGAAAATTCCCAAATTATATAACAATTAGCTGTTTGTGTGTGTCGGGGCGAAAATTGTTTGAGGCCCAAAAGCACAAGTCATTTTGGCTGCCCCCCTCTTAAAGACAGTGCTCTATAAATAGCAGCAGACGGGGCAATTTGAGTGCCAAATGCGAAAAACGTAAACAACGCCACAAAACAAACACAAAACAAGAAAATACAACTCACAATTAAAATTCATATATTTGTGAAATTCAAATTAAAATCAGCTGTTCTCTGTGACGCAAGTGCCAAGCAAGAAAGAGTGAGAGAGAGAGGGGGGGGGGAGGGGGGTATTCGAAATGAGAGAGAGAGAAACCGTTAAGCGAATTGCGTTATTGGCTCTTTTGGCTATTTTTATGAGGTCAAGTTGAAGGCGATTCGCGAAATAATTTACTTTTTTTCTGTCATCGGAAATTCGTCGAAATTCGCCAATTCGACAAACAGTTTGTGCGCGATTTTGCAAAAGAAATGTCTTCTTGTTGTTGTTGTCGTTGTTGTTGGTGCAGCAGTGACAACAATCGCGATTTGTTTGCGAGCAAACAACAAAATAACTTTAAGAACAACAATAAACAAACAACAAATTGTGCTGGCACATTTAAATTGTGTCTGCGTGAATTTTTCACGGATACTTAGTTTGTGTTATCCTCAGCCCGGTGTTTGGCAACTTGAAAACTTGACGGAAAAGTATGACAAGTTCTGCAGTTTCATTGTTCGGTTGTGTCAAAACTTTTCCAATTAATCACATAAACAAAATGGAAAGTGGAGGCTTTAAATAAAGAAACTGCAGCGCTTTAGTTTAAAGCTTAAAATTGGTGGGAAAGGACAAAATGTTTGTAGTTGCGAATAAGTGTTGCATAACACTGAAAAAAGTGTTGTTAAGAAGCTTAAAAAACACATAGAAATTTAAAAAAAAATGTAATCACTTAAGTGTATGAAAAAGATTCTCCAAAATCGGTAAAAATGTTATAAATTATGTGAATATGTAGAATAAACAAAGACTGAACAGAATATATTAGATATGAAATGCTTAAAGTAACATTTATTAAATGCTGAAATTATGATAGGAAAATTGGGATTATTTAAAATTATTTAAATACTAAATAGCTAATTCCAACTATTTAATTTATTATATTTTTTTCTGTCCACTTCCCGCTTCTAGTGTTGATCAATTGGAAATCGGATTAGTGCGAAACGTAAGCAATCCAA
Organism: Drosophila lacertosa; assembly: GCA_004143845.1. Classification (NCBI taxonomy): domain Eukaryota; kingdom Metazoa; phylum Arthropoda; class Insecta; order Diptera; family Drosophilidae; genus Drosophila; species Drosophila lacertosa. Next base: position 4,300 of record SCDZ01000288.1, on the reverse strand, counting down.
AATCCACCTACAGCTACAGCTACTTAAGATAAATAAAAAGAAGTTTTTGCTGAAATCTATGTAACTGTGTTCACAATTAATTGTAACAGCAAGTGCAAATTTTTACAAGCTGCTTTAAAAAAATACACAAAACTAAAGAAGTTAATTAATTAAAAAAAAAAAAAAACAAAATAAAAAAGAGAAAGTAATTAAATTAGAGCCTAAGACAAAATGGCCAAGCCAACAGCAACACAGAGTGACAGCAAGAACTGCAACAACAATCGCGGTGGCAGCGGCAACAACAACAGCTCAGCAACCGCCAATAACAACAACAACAACAATAACAATAACATTAATAATAGTAGCACCAAGCTGAATGGCAGCATTTGTCAGCCAACGTTGCCGGCGCCAGCGAATACGCCGCTGAACAAGGCGATCAAGCACGATCTGTTCCCGGAGGTGACCTTCTGCAATCTGTCCGTGGAGGAGCTGAACGACGGCGCCGGCCACAGCCGAACGGTGCGGAATAGCATCATTGCCATCGATGGCGACGGGACGCTGACCAGCCTGATGGCCGGCAGCCAGGTGAAAAAACGCAAGCGGCTCATCTCGAACGAATCCGGTGATTCCATCGACTCGAGCAGCACCGAAAAGAAGACGCCCAAAATGCCCGATGGCGGCTACGGTTGGGTCGTTGTCTTCGCCTCGCTGATGGTCTCGCTGATCTGGGACGGACTCTCGTTCTCCTTCGGCCTGATCAACACGGAGCTGCTGGCCTACTTTGGCGAATCGCCTTCAAAGACCGCCTGGATTAGTTCGCTGTTCTTCTCGGTGCCGCTGCTCATGGGTCCGATCTGGTCAAATCTGGTGGATAAGTATGGCTGCCGCAAGATGACCATCATTGGTGGCGTCGTTTCCGCCTTCGGCTTTGCCATCTCCTCCATCTGCAACTCCATTGAGATGCTGATGATCACGTTCGGCATCATCAGCGGATTAGGCCTGGGCATTGGTTACGTGACGGCGGTGGTATCGATTGCCTTCTGGTTCGACAAGAAGCGCAGCTTCGCCACGGGCATCGGCGCCTCCGGCACGGGCATTGGCACCTTCGTCTATGCCCGCCTCACCCAATATCTGGTGGACTCGTATGGCTGGCGTGGCGCCACGCTGATCCTGGGCGGCACCATGCTCAATGCCTGCGTGTGCGGCGCTCTGATGCGTGATCCCGACTGGCTGATCGAGGAGAATCGGCTGGAGAGCCGATCGCAGAGCGTGACCACGTTCTCCAATTCAAGTGTGTGTCTGGAGGAGATCAAGAAGCTGCTGGACACGGGCATCACCAAGGAGGCTGTGCTGGACACGCTCGTTACCAAGAACAACACCGAGGCCAATCAGCAAATCGACGATCCGCTGGACAACGGCCTCAAGCGCTACCGCAGCGAACTCTTCCTGCCCACCTTCCTCAGCGCCCAGGAGCTGGACAGCATCTGCGAGGTGAAGAGCCTCAGTCGACGCTCACTCCGACATCGCGAAGGCGCCGAGGCGCCCTCACGCGACAACCTCCTGTCCATGTCCTCGGGCGCGGCGGCCTACGGACCCACGGCACCGGTTCTGGGCTCACCGGACGACACGCTGATGGGCGGCATACCGGCCGAGGTGGCGGAGGCGGCCAAGAAGAGCTATTTGGCGTCAATAGAAACGCTGTCGCCGTCGGAGAAACGCTCCTCGATGGCGGGCACACCGAACGGTTCGCTGCGCTCCTCCGACGAGGGCTACCTCACACAGAAGCACAACGAGGCGAATTACGCGAGTTCGCGTTATTCGCTCAACGAGAATCTGTTTATGGGCAAACACAACACGCCCTCGCTGTCCAACCTGAAGATCAACGGACTGCGCCACAACTCGCTGGACATACTGAGCGACGACATGCACACCTACTACATGTCCGTCAAGGAGGAGACTTTCGCGCTGCTCGACCAGCATCCCAGGCCACAGCCACGGCCCACCGCATCCACAGTGATTGCCATACCGGAGCACGAGGAGAACAGCGAGCTGGCGCTGCGACGTTCCCGCCTGGACAGCATTACGGGCATGCGGCGTTTGTCGCGCTCCAAGAAGCCCAATCCACACCGGTCGAATCTGCGACGCAACATCTCCATACGCAACTCGAACTTCCTCAAGGACATGCGCATCCATCGCAATTCCATACACTATCGGGGGGCCATGCTGAACACGCATCGCTATCGACTGCGCGCCTCCTCCTGTCCCAACATCTATCGCAACTCGATGACCACCATTGCCAAAGAAGAGGAAGATGTGAGTATAAAAAATTATTTTATTTATGAATATGTTTATTTATTTTATATATATTACATATTTAGAACATAGTAGAGATGGATAATATTTAATAATAGGACTAGCTTTTAGTGGCCTTTGGCTATTCATCTCGTCTGGTATGCCAAGGGATTGAAAGACTCATCTACTGAGAACTGCCAAAATATTTAATATAAAAAATATAATAAATAAAATGCTAGTCTATGTTTTACTATTTGGGGCATTTCAAAAGTAGGCCAATCTTAAAATATTTATATTTGTTTTATTTTCTAAATAAATAAAGTCTAATACAATATTAAAAAGTTGCAGTCTGAGTTTCCTGGTTGTTAAACATTATAAAAATTGACAAATTATTTTTAATATAGTTTTTATTTACTAAAATATTTTGCCATGACATTTCTTGTTCTACACAAAATGTACTTTTAAGTAGTTGTTTTTCTTTGAAAATAGATTATGTACAGATCGAATTTTATGATTTCTCTGAGCATGGTCAATATTTAACTCGCTCGCCTGCTCTGGCAGTTATCAGGCGACTCCGAGTCCAAGTCCAAGTGTCGAGCGGTTGACAACAACTGCTCCGCATGGGGCTCAAGGCACGATTATCGACGCTCTACAATGTATACATAAATAAATAAAAACAAATTGAATATATATGTATATATATATATCAATTTATGCACATATACATATATATACTGAGTTAAGTGTAATATAAAGTGCTGATAAGCGGCCATTCAGACAACGTTTCGTGTCGTTTCCGTATTGCCTAATTCCTACTTAAAATTAAATCATTAAATTGTCTTATCTCTATTCCCAGACGTGGTATGATAACTTTGTGGACACCATGAAATCGGCCTTTGATTTCTCACTCTTCTTGGATAACAAATTCGCGCTCTTCAATCTATCTACACTATTCTTGTTCATTTGGTAAGTACCTGGGAGAGAGGACTTCGCCTCAATTTGCGCAGTACAGACAAATGTATCTTGTAGATTTATAGATACATTTGAAATGCCAACGGCCATAACGAGACGAAAACTGCCAAGTGCAAATGTCGTAAATAAATTTTGGCAATTTCTCAAAATAAATTATGAACCCCTTTTAACGTGCATAGGGGTACTCAAGATTTATAATTAGCAAATGACGGAAACTATATACAAAAGCTTATATTATGAACATTTTCTTTTTTAATAATTCAAAAAATATCTTATTATTATAATACTCCTGGTTGGATTAAACATGCCTAGCTTTATTTATACTTTTTTTTTACGTCACGTAATTCTAATCAGGTAAAAAAGTTACGCGCTTGACATTGTCAGAGCTAATAAATGTTATACAACGAATCGTCATAACTGTTATTACAAAAACCAAACAAAATACTTGAATAAATCCAAACTAATCTTGACAAGATTTCATGCTAATCATCTAATAAATCACACCCTTTTCAGGTTTATCATACCCTATCTTTATCTGCCCGATTACATGAAGCAATATGGCTACGAGGTGAGCGTCAGCGCAGTTCTCATATCGGCAATTGGCATTGCTCAAACGGTGGGCATGATTGGCCTGGGCTATTTGGGCGATCTGCCCTGGATGAATATTAATATCTGCTACTCCCTGTGTATGCTGGGTAAGTTTAAATAAATATATATAAGTTAATACAGTCGAGTCCCGATAATTTGTCCCCCGGTTAATCGAAAATCTCAATAATTCGTTAAAAATCAATTTGACTTGTAAGCTTCCCAAATCCATATAAAGCACTCCTCCCTGAATTCAAACCCCAATAACTTTACCAAAACTAAACCGATTTTTATGTGTGATACCATTTTGGTCATGGTTTGTCTTCTTCCTTGATTCTAAATTTATAGTTTTTAAATTTTTTTGTTTTTAATATTTTCGACTTTTTTCTGAAAAAAACACTGTACTCCCCCCTTGTGAAATTTCGAAAAAAAAAATTTTGAAAAATTTAGAATCCTCCGATTTTATTTTTAA
>SCDZ01000287.1:0-120094 GCA_004143845.1 Drosophila lacertosa | reverse complement strand
GAATCGTCCGATTTTATTTTTAATCGATTGCTGGTATCAATATTAGTATAAAAATCCACTTTAAAAGTATTTCTGAGGGGGTCAATTTTTTTGTCAAAAATCGTGCGAAATTTGGGAAAAAAAAGACATGTAAGCTTTCCAAATCCACAGAAAGTACTCCTCCCGGACTTCAAACTCCAATAATTTTGCCAAAACTGAACCGATTTTCATGTTTGAGACCATTTTCATCATTATTTGCTCCCTTTCATGATTCTACATTTAAAAATTTTCAATATTTTTGTTTTTAATTTTTTCGACTTTTTTCGAAATAAAACACTGTACCCCTCCCTGGTGAAATTTCAAAAAAAAAAATTTTGAAAAATTTTGAATATTTTTAATCGATTGCTGGTATCAATATTAGTATAAAAATCCACTTTAAAAGTATTTCTGAGGGGGTCAATTTTTTTGTCAAAAATCATGCGAAATTTGGGAAAAAAAAGACATGTAAGCTTCCGAAATCCATAGAAAGTACTTCTCCCGGCCTTCAAACTCCAATAACTTTGCCAAAATTTAACCGATTTTCATTTTCGAGACCATTTTGATCATTGTTTGCCCTCTTTCTTGATTATATATCTAAATTTTTAATTTATGTGCCTTTATTTTTCGCCTTATTTATTTGGTCAATTACAAATCTAAATATTTAATAATAAATTCTTGTGAAAACTTTTTATTTCAATAATTACTTTTTGAATTGCTAACTACATTTATAATTATAATTGTATATAAGAAAAGGTGTTCGCGTTCTTTTTACTGCTTTTAAAATGCCTTCCTCTTAAATATTCTTTATTTTGTTTAGCACACATTTTGCACTTGACAGTTAGATCTAAATTATCGATTGCTTTGCTTGGCTGCACTATCGATTGTTATTCAATTGAAATACTTAATACATAAGGATGTGAATACTCGGTTGAGCACTAAATTTAATCACATAGCTACAAATGTATGCAAGGCATGCCACAAGCAATGTTGCTGTTGTTGTTGCTGACGATGTTGTTTGACTATGTTTGTGTTCAAAAAAAAAAAAAAAAAACCAAAAGACTGACAGACAGTGGGACAAACCGACAGACTAAGAGCTGTTGTAGTTCTTTGTTCAAAATGCTTGCAATGCATTCGTGTGTGCACCTTTCAAATTTTTTCGCCTAATCTGAGTTCGACTCGCAATCGTCGCGTTTGTTGCTTTTGCAGTTGTTGTTGCAAGTTGTTGCCGCTGTTGCAAGTTTGCCACAAAGCAGAGGCGAGAAGGCCGCACATTTTTTTTTTTTTAGCAAATTGGTAAATTGTTTAAAATGTTTATAGATATTTTTGTGTTTTTTGTCTGTGTTTTTTTTATAATACTTAACGGCCATAAAACGATTAATAATTATGCACAAACTTTCAAAAGCTGCTGCTTTGTCTGGTGGCGCTTCTTGTTTGTTGCACGAGCCCCGAAAGGGGGCGCTTCGATTGGTATTTAAAAGACATTTAACATTTTATGCTCGACTGACGTTATATTTAGCCAGCTTTGGCTGACATTTAAGCCAAACAAGCCAGCCAAATAAGCGAAGCCACCGATGCGGCAGCTTAGCTTGTGCTCCAATGACACTAGACTCCCCTCAAGTGCCACTTGCAGCGTGTGTTTCAAGTGTCTTCTCTTATGGCTAGTGCCATAAAGCGATGAATAAGTGCGCTTTATAACACTACTTACAGTAAATATGGGTGAAAAGAAAGAAGTGAATAGAGAGTTAAAATATGCTTTTAGCTCAACTGAAAGTTTTGGCTAATTTGCCAATTTGAATTGACTGGTTACAAATCAGCTTTAAGCTCGAGCACGAGCTTTTAGAAACTTATTAAAGCTATCAGCTTTTAATGCTGCTTAAAGCTTAAAGTTAATATACTTACAAAGTTTATTAAAGCTTTAACAAAGTATGCAAGCTTGCTATTAGAATAAAGTTTAAACTGAATCAACTTACATTAGCCTAAGCAGCAACTTGGCTTTATGTCCATTCTCTGCTTAAAAAGTACTTCAAAGCGATAAGTTAGCTTCGTCTGCATTAGAGAGCCCGCAATTAAGCTTAAACCTTAGCGCTTGAGCTTGAGTTTAAAGCTGGTATCATTAGCAGCGGCTTAAGTTGAAGTGTTTGCCGTTTCTGTTTCGCCTTCGGCCAAGTCCGGTTCGTGTTAACTGACTTTGGCATTTAGCCGCGTTTCAACGCAGCAGCAGCAGCTTATCATCGTCGCAATCTCAAGGGCTTCTCCCTTTTCTTTCAGTTGCACTTCACTTTTGATTAGTTTTACTTTTCGTTAAGTAGAGTTCATTGCCTGTGGCGTTGGCTTTGCGGCCGGCGGCCGGCTTATCAGTGCACAAGGCTTATCAGCTGACAGTTTGAATGTAGTTTTTGTTTATGTTGCTATCCAACTAATTGCTAGGTTGGTTTTTTTTTATTTCTTTTTTGGTATGTGGCATTTTCACTGATAGCACAATTACCGCATCGAGTCTTCCAGACGTAATTTCTTACCCCAATTTCTTAGAATTCTTGCTTTCAAAATAGATGCAAAAACAACAATGCCAACAATAACAACATCAACAAAGAGCCGAAAAAATGTCATATTTGTGTACATATTTTGTGGTTGTCTGTGCGTGAAAACAAGTTACTTCCGCTAATTATCAAAATTTCAGTCGCTCCGTTTCTATTTTTGTTTGTGTCTTCCTTCTATAAACAATCAAATTGTAAATAACAAAAACACCTACAAAAAAATAAGCAAAGGTTAAATCGAATATTTCAACAATAATAATACATATGTGGGCTTATTTCGCGCTATTGTTCAGTCTATTATTATATTTTAAGCTTGTTTTGTGACTTGCACAAAAAAAATATGTATCAGAAGAGGGAAGAAAAAAAGAGAAAAAAAAACACAGTCGCACCAAATACGTAAACACTATATTTAAAATTAATTGAAGGCAATTTGAAAACGATTATGACACAGCAAATGTGTTCAAATTATTTGCAATAACTTTTTTTTTGTCTACGAGGCGAACTGGGCCAGTCGAACGGATCGATAGATTTTTTTTTTTGGGAACCATCTGGCAACGCTGTGTGTAAATATGTGAATTCCTTACAAGTTTAAATATATCTTGCCTAGATTAGATTGAATTTTGTATCTTTAACATATAAATATTTCTATTGATGAGTTAAAGCTTCTTTACTTTAAAGTTTCAAGAGCTTTCACACGCACACACACAACAAACCACATTCTTAAAGCCTCTTTGCCATGCAAATAGGTGCATTTAAAGCTCTTCCAACAAAAGCTCACTAATACATACACAGCCTGATCAATACAATGATATTTCTAACAATTATTTGCACATTTTTCATTGATGGCAAACCATATAAAAACAAACTAAACATAGTCGGGGCTGATAATTGTTAAGCGTCATTTTTGTGATGGGGCATACTTGAAAGCGTTGAGATTGTTGCCTACAATCTCAATATAACAGCAGTTTTTTCTATTTGTTTTTACCTGACAGCTAACACATGTCGAGTTGTCAGTTTGCTGTTGTTTTTTTTTATAATTATCAATTCGAATTCTCAAACTCAATTTCATCGAATCGTTTCATAAGTGCGCTGCAATTATAATTGTTCGACGTGGCTTTAAGTATTATTCAGGGCGCAATTCAAACTAACTGAGTCAACTCTCTCTCTCTTTCTCTCACTCTCTATGTCTATCTCTCTTTGTCTCCCTGAAGAAATCACGTGTTTAGTTGCCAGCTTCAATTAACATTGAAATAAAACTTCAACCTAACTATTAATCAATTTTTTTTATCTCTATTTATTTATTTATTACTTCTTTTTTGTGTTTTTTGTTTTGGGTTTTTAGAGCGCCACGCAGAATGCGGATGTCGAAAAGAGTTTTTTGTTGTTGCCTTTGTTGTTTTTTCGTTTGCGTTTCGTGCATCGTTTAAACGTAGTTCAAAAACGTATCTACTACAATGGCTGTGTATCTATAAGATTGTTTGCATGTTTCTAAAAGGTAGATACCCACTTATGAATGGCGCATTTACTCCAAATCATTCGCATTCGCCTTGTTCCGCTATTGTGTGTTCCATTGAAAAACCTCTATATGAAGTATGTGAGAAACCGCAACAACAACAAAAATAATCAACAAAAAATTGATGTTTTTTTAATTTTGTTTCTTTTTGTTGTTGTGATTTTTCAGTTACGCTTGCGCATTAAGCGCCGCTAATTCTTTTATTGCGACTGTTTTTGTTTTTCTTTTTTTGCCTTTTTTTTGCCATGAAGCGTTGAAAAAGAGCTGCAAAAATATAAAAGAGTTGGAAGAGTTCGGAAGACTGCCTTCGGCAAGGTCGTTCTACACATTCATATACGTTTCACTATCTTGTTTATATACTGCAATAACTGTCAGCAATATTTGCCGTATATATACCCTATACATCCTTGCCAAAGGGTATTTTCGTTATGTCATGTTTGTAATTAGTTGGGTCGAGTCTATATAATTGTTGAATACTCCGATTAGAAAAGATAACTGCCTCGAAAGATGGATAAACTTAGAGTTTTAATTAAAAAATTCGAGGGTATCTGTAATTCACTTTAAAGCAAATCAACTGCAACAATTTTGCATTGGTTTGTTTATTTGTGAACCATTGGCTCATTTCTTGGAACATGTCAATGTCTACTCCACCGATAATCACAAATCTTAAGCACTTTAGTCATCCAATATTGTATATAAGTATATCTCTATAGATATACACACATATATCTATATTTAATTGTGCTTTGTTATTAATTTGTTGTTTATATTGCGGCTTCTTTCTTAAGCTGTTCAAATACCAAACATATTAACACACAGTTAGTTTCATAAAGTTTTATAGAGTTATTTGCTGGTGGTGGTTACAACAGCACCGCTGAACCACTCGACTGTGGTGCGATTTTCGATGCCTTGTGCGGAATGCGCCTCTAAGAGACCTTATACTAAATTTCATGTTTTTTTTTTGTATTGTTGTTGTTTTTGTTTGTGCTTAAAGTAATTAAGGTTTACTTTATTGTGGGTATTTCCAAGTTAAGTGCCTGGCTTTTAGGTATTTCAAGCTTCTAATTGGCGTTTATAATGTTATTTCTTTTTTAAAAGGTAAACATTAAAATATGCCCAAACAAAATAATTAAACAGCTGTTAAAGGAGCTTTCTTAATGTTGTTTAAACAAATTAATATTGTTGTAAGAACCATCAATTTAACGATAGACAGATAAATGATATATTAAATAAATATAAACGGATGATTAGTAAGATGAAAGATAAACAAAAAAAGAGATGAATGGTTGGGGTAAATAGCATAAATAAACAAATAGATAATAAAAAAATTAAAAGCCAATTCATGAAGAAAAATACATAGGTAAATAAGAAGTTAAATATTTGAAAAGATGAATCAATAAATAAAAGTAAAGTAGGTGAATTGACAAATTGTTTAATAAATGGATTAAACCAACAATTGATAATATATACTAACCAACAATTTTTTTTTTAATTGAAATTCATAAATACAATTTTGGCTTAAACATTTTAAAACAAAGCTTCTTTTTCTCTGTTTCTTTGTCGGAACATTAAGTTTTTATCTTCAGTTTCTAATTTAAATCCAGAGTGCTTGAAAGTGAGAGCACATTTTAAGACTAATTGGAAAACTCGTTAAGATAACGCTTAACGCTTTTGTGGTTTTATCAGCACTTTCATCAGCTTGCAGCTCAACTTTCGATAGATAGAATAAAATGAATATATATATGTATATATATTCTCTTAAGCGTCAGAGACTGTCACTTAATGCAGCTTTATAAATGTCATAAATATTTATTTATGTGTGTATCTAAAGAACTCTTAATGAATATCTTATCTATATAATTACCATAATTACTTAATAAAGCTTGAAATTTATTTATATATATGTATATATCTCAGTGTGTTCCCTTGATCTGAATTTGCATTACGCTCGAGTGTGTGCGTCGGTTTTTTTTTCTTAATTTTTTATTATTGATTACAATTATAATTATTTAACGAATATATAAGCTGATTAAATTTGCCTGCATAGATATGTAGATATAAATATAGACAGGTATGCAGCTCGCAAATTAAAAACGCCAATTGCAAGAAATGAAAGGCAGCAGCCACAACAACAACGACACTTGTAGGTTTGGTCTAAAAAAGAGAGAAAAAAATTAAAATAAAAACTATATATACATATGTATGTATATAAAGCAACAACAATCGAATCGACCAAACACAGCTTCAATGTCAATCCAATGCAGGTGGCTGCCACAAAGCGGACAGCGCCCCAGCTTTCGGTTTTAGCTTCAGCTTTTTGGTCAAAAAACAAAACCAACGGCGCTTTGATTTATCTGTAACGCTCGTTAAATTGAAACTCACACAGATACAGATACACAGCCACAGATACAAAGAAACAGACGCAGACTTGTTCGGTTAATTGTTTCGCTTTTTGCTTTTTTGGGTGTTTTGTAATCGCATTACGCTTTTATATATATTTATTTTTTTTTTTTGGGTTTCTTTTTTTTTATATATGGTCAGCGGTTCTGCGTGTTCCTTGATTGCGCCCCGCCCACAGATCCGGTTGGAAAGGATGTGTATTGTATATGTATATACATATATATATATATATTTATATGGCTTGTCAACATTTGTAATCTCTTTATTTTGTACTTATTATGTTCTTATTACTCTTATATAATTTATGCGCAAGCCGCACCCAAAAGCAACCCAAATTCTTGACAGGTAGCTTGAACGCATGCACTGGGAACAATCGGGGGTAATTCGAATGGTATGAAGTATCTTTAGGTGAAAGTTTATGAATAGTTTTAATAGGAATATTAAAACAGCTTAGTTGGTTGTTCCTTAAATTTTTGTGCATAATATGTAAAATGTTTTTACATTTATAAAAATTTTCCATATTTTCATTTATCTTTAAGCCTTTTTTTTGCTATGTAGAAAACTTCTTACCTATTCTCAGATCTTTCATTTCAAGAGTTCACCTTCAGATTTGCTCACGTTCTAACACACTCGTTTCTTGCAGTGTATGGCTTGTAATTTGTTCAGGTGCTGTTTGCTGAAGGATTAGAATAGTCTCAAATTGAATTCGATTGGATTGCTTTGGGCTGAATTGGATTGGTCTGGGCCAGCCACAGCAACAGCATCTTGGCAGCAAGTCCAAGTTTTGAGTTCGATGTCTGGCAAGTTGCAGCAGCAGTAGCAACTGCAGCAGCAGCGGCGACTGCACTCAGCTCGTAAACTGGAAAGATCGGTTTCAGGTTTCAAGGACTTTTGGTGGACATTCACTTTTTCGAGACAGCAGCCAGCGAGTGGTGCATAGAACCACTAGCAAAGCTGACTGACGACTAGAGCTCAGATTAGCGTACTCTTTCTCTCACTCACTTGCTTGCTCACTCACTCACTTGCTCTCTTTGTCGCTCGCTCACTCATTGACTGACTGACTGACTGGCACACTGAGCTGCATTTTATGCCATTCGAATGGCTTTTGTGGACCACGAGCGCACCGCATGGGCAACCACACCATCACCAGCAAGCTCCTACTATGCAGCCTCCCAATCCCCACCCCTCCTCCAACAGGTTGTGACTTGTGCAGCCAGCACAGAATTTGCATCAGCTTAACTGGACCAGCCCTGGGCCCAAAATCAACTACATACGTTAGCGGCGACAGTCACACAAAGAGTGAAGAGTGCGGAGTGAGGAGTGCAGAGTAGCAAAAGCAGCAGCATCAATCTTCCATTAAACTTCCATTAAGTTACTTCCAGTGTTTAAGCTCCTCTCAAATGCGCGTGTTGTTGTTTTTGACTCTTTTTGAAAGTCATACTCAACGTTGTTGTTGCTTAAGCTGTGTTCTCTGCGCTTTCGGCTGCTGCGCTGCTGCTGCTTTAAAAAGCAACGGTACATTGTTTGTGTATTTTGTGTACTTCATTTGCGTTTGCGTTTTGTGTTTGCTTTGTTTCTGCTTTGTTTTTGTTTATTTGCAAATGATTTGCTTATTGCATTGAGCCGCATACTTGTCGCATGATACCCTGTAAGCTGCGGTAGCTACGCGTGAGCTATGTACGGTATGAAAGTAAGAAATGGGATTAAGTAAGCTTTAAATAAAGAAGGGGTACAAGTAATTTTAAAAGCTCTTTATAGTTGATAGGAACATAAAGTGATAAATGTATTTTAAAACTTCTAGTTTATAATATATTCCTTTAAATAAGAAAGTCAGCTTCTGTGGCAAATTAAATGTTTTAAAGCGTAATTAAAAAACCTAAAAATACACTTAATTTATAGCATTTGTTAATTTGAACGACCTTGCTTTAAGTTTAAACAGTATTTGCATGGTAACCGCAAGTCGTTCAATAGTTTACTTTGCTCTGCAACATTCTTGCCTCATATGTTGTCGCAGTTGTTGCGGTTGCTGTTGTTGTTATTGTTGGTAGTCATTGCATTCATTACACAATAAATTATAATACGGGTTTGTCATTTTGTCGTCTCGCGCCCAGCGACGTATCGAAAAGGTTTGGAATGCCAGCCAGAAACTGACTCTTGCGCATCAGCATCAATATTATTATTATTATTATTTTATTATCTTCAACAATTGTTGTTGTTGTTGCTTCGTATGCTCGTCATGTGTTTGTTCTAATGCTCTTTGGGAACTTGTTTCGTTTCGTTTTGTCGCGTTTTCGTTTTCGTTTACGTTTTACGTCTTGATTTTCATAACGTTTCGTCTCTCGTTTTATATTATTTTATTTATTTATTTTTTGAACCAAGGTGCAAACTTGATTCGCATTTGGCGTCGCATCTGCAATTTTGACATTTCGAGTCAACCTTGAAATCAAAAGCGAGCTCTTGCCTGTTGCTGCTGTTGCTATTGCTGCCTCCCTCCCGCACACCCTCACTCCCTCTTTCGCTCTAACTATAACTCAGTCCGCTGCCTGTTTTCGAGAGACTCTTGTCAACTCTCGATAACACCAGTCGACGCTTGACGTGTGGTTGGGGGTCTTGGCTCATAAACTGAACGGTTTATGAGGTGATTGCCATGCAACAATATGGTTTGATTGGATTTCGTGTCTGCTGCAGCTGTTACTGCAGCACTCCTGTCGCCACCCAGACCCGACCACAAACGGGCCTCGACTAGTAGTTGCCGCCTTAAAGGTCATTTGACCAACAAACTGCGCTCTTTGGCTTTGACATTGCAGCATAAAAACACCCGCACCTTTTTAACTCATGCTCTCATTCGCATTACATATGCGCTCTCACCCACACTCACTCAAATGCTGTTAACTGCGCAGTTCTTGTATATTCTAAGCTTTGAGCTTTCACTCGAACTCCAACTGACTGCTGTTGTTACTGCACTCGCACTCAGTACTTGCGCATTGGCAAAGGTCACAAAAAGGACTCGACGTTTGTTGTGTGTGAGCGAGCAATCTAGCAATTTACTGCTTGTGCGCGTGTTTTCTCGCTCGCTCGCTCGCACGCGTCTCTCTTTCGCTCTGGCTCACCCACTCTGGCGAAATTTTTATGAATGAAATGCAGGCAAGCGTACAGCAGGCGCGCTTTCGGTGCTGCCGCCACCCTAACGCAAAACCAACCTACGACAATTGTGCGGGGCGAATGAATGAATGACGCAGTTTGCGGCTCGTGGAAGCTTCGAGCAGCGACTCATTCACAATGACGTCAGCATGCGTAATTTTCACTGTGCCAGATTTCGCGTGGGCGTACGCTCGTCCACATAATCAAAATACCAACACCCAATCCAAGTCCCACCCATCCGTTCACCCACCGCTCAAACGCAGGCTCCGCAGGTAATCGCTGGTTTCTAATCCTTTACGTTTATTGCCTGATTAGATAACGTTTCTAGCCTTTTAGTCAGTGTTGCCCTGGCAACTAACCGGTATGGTCAATTGCGAATCCATCCGTCCCTCCACCCACCCCCTCTCGGGGGTAATATAACTTTTGCTAGTGCTTAGTTAAATTGCGCTTAATTGAACGGCATGTTTCCGGTGGTGCGGCTGGTCATGCGCTCGCCCACGACGACGCCATGTGGGCGCCACGCCCATTTGGCTAAACAGGCGCCAGTCGCCGCCACATGCCACACGCCACATGCCACATGCCGCATATACATATGCAGCTCACTCTACGCCAACCACAAGAGCGTGTGGTTCCAGCTGGGTTCCTGCCGGTGGTTGGGCGTGGGCGCCTGTCGGCTGCCCAGTGGTTGCCTATCGAACCACCGTGCCACCAAATGTTGCAGCTGGAACTGGAGGCGCTGCTGCCGCTGCCGTTTTTACGCGGTTCATCGATTTTTCATTACAGCGCAAGCATCATTGAAGCTTTCCTGGCTGATGGGCTGGCGTCATCAACGTCAGCGTCAAGGATCTGTCGAGGAGAGCTTAAGCAGCTTCTCTTGACGCTCTTTTTTACCCAACTCCTTGTTCGTGTGCCAAATCCTACAAAAGCACTTGTTGATGCTCTTTCGTGTGCTGGGCTCTTCTGTTAACAATTCGGATTTGTAGTTTACTCTATAGATAGACATAGAACTTCTTGCCAAGTTAAACTGGTTCCATTGCGAACTGTTTCATATTAATACTTTTGTCCACAAAATATTGAAAAATAGAATTATGAACTAGTCTGGAACTATGTCAAGCACTAGTTCTTTGTTCAATTGTAAAGCTGAACTCTTGCAATGACACCTCATTTATATGTTGTTATTTAACTTTCGTAATAATAATTTCAATAAGACTAAAAAATCATTTTAAAATACATTATTTTTATTCAATATTTCTTTACGTTGTCAAGTCAAAACCCAATCATATAATTAGCTGTACGACCTTTCGGAACCAGTATATACCGCTGGTTGGTGATCAGGTTTATTTAACTACGTGTGCATATAATTAGTCTAGAGATTTGGGAATTTGTCGATGGCTTTAACGCAATATGCAAATCGACGCGACGTGTAAATGAATTATGTAAAATATATATATATATATATATATATATATATTTTTTTTTTTTGTTTGGCCTTTTACAATGTAAGCAATTTGAATACGTTTAGTGATTCGCTGGAAAGGCAAGAAAAGCAAAGTTGAGCGCTCTTTTATCTAGCGTGTAATTATGGCTTTTAAAATTTGAATATTTATCATAATTACATAACAAAATTTATTGTACGTTAGTTGAATGAAAAATGTGAAACCTTTAAAAGTAATTGGAATTGGGCTCAATTTGATAAATGTTAAATTATTTGTAGAGGTCTATTATATTACTATAATTTATGATAGGTAGTTTATATTGGGTTGACTTTTTGTGACTAATAAGGTATTGAAAACATTTTTTTGTTTTTTTGTGTGGGTTCGAATCCCGCAACAGATTTTTTTTTTGGCTTAAAGTAAATTTTAGTAAGTTTCTTGACTATTTGTTAGCGTATACCACAATTCGTTTTTACTTTATCGCACTCACTTGTTTGACTTACTTTTTTTTTTTGCCATTTTCGTTATTCGCTTTTCCTTTTTCCTCGTTTTTTGTCTCGCTCTTTTTGTACTTGAATGCAGTCGAGTGTTCTACGCAAGCGTTGTCTATTTTTAGATGCCAATTTGTAAATAGACTGGCAATAAGGAGGACTCTCAATCAAGTTAAGTCAAGTGTGTGTGTGTGTGTGTATATGTATGTGTGTGTTTCATGCTGATAAACATTAAATGTGCTTATCAACAATTTTGCAAACACTTTTGCACTCGCCCACACAAAATGCAGACAGGAAATTGTGTTTACCGTGATTCTCTCGGCTGACGTATTATTTGTAGTTGTAAATACCCTGTAAGTTAACAGTTATAGAGAGTATATAGAGTAATAGAGTATATGCAGAATTTATTTTATATTTATCAGCTTTACTCGAATATTGTGTGAATAGAATTAAAGTTTTGTTCATGTTCTACTGAACTTATATTTAATACAGGGCATATGCTAGTCGTGCTAGCTTTTTTGGCTCTTTTTAGGGTTTCTTCTTCTTTGTTTTTGGGGCTTTAACTTTGACACTTTGACGCCAGCAACGCGACAGGACATCAATTTCACGGTCATTTGTTGAGGCAGCTCAGCGGGCGGCATTTAAAGGATTTGAGGGGGTGGGGAGGGGATTGCAAATTGGAGTCTAAGATCTTATATGGCATATAATTTACTGTTTTTTTTTTTTTTGTTCAGCTGTGTTCACGCTTCGCCAACTTTTCAAATGCGCCACAAAAATTCGTTGACGGCAACTTTCAATTTTTATTTTTTATTTATTTATTTTTTTTCCTCGCTGCGTTTTGAGCCTCACAAGAAAAAACGGCAGCAAATAATTGTTGTGCGTGTGTGTGTGAGTGTGCTAGTGTGTGTGTGCGAGTGTGTGTGTATTATCAAATTGGTTCATGGCAATTCTTGTGCGTTGTTGTGGCAGCCGCGCACGAGCTCGTTAACGCCGCCTAACGGACGGAGGCTGCATGCCACGGAGGCGTTGCGCCAAGTGTTAGGACACAAAATTCAAACGATGCCAAACTGCAACTGCAACTGCAGCAAGTCGCTGCTGCAGCAGCTGCAACCAGTTCCATTCTAATGCGCCTGCAAAGTGAGCGTTTGCTGTAGATGCCATGGAGACCGCAGCTACACTTGCCAAAAAAAGGAAAACTTTCTAACAAAATTAACTTTGTAATTGGACGTTGGTAAAGTTGCTGAATGAAAATTTAATGAAATCGCTTTTCAATTGCGTATTCATTTAAAGTTTGTTAAAGAGCTGATGTGTTAATATAATTTAAAAGTTAAGTTTTGAAGTCTTAACTGCTTTTCATTAACGAATTTATATTAAGATTGAAAGGAAACTGATGAAGCTGAATAGAAATTTATCTTTAAAACTGTTTAGGGCTTCATTCTTTCGTTGGTTAAAAACAAACTTTTTCTTCTAGGATATGCATACAATTCTTTACAGGGCATATAAAAACTAATAAATTTGATAATCTCACAAGTGTTTAGTTAATTAGTTTAATATAAATAAGAAGTTTAGCATTTATAACTTTATAGTGTATATAACACAAGTATAAATATGTTTATATACAAGTCAGTAACAACTATATAGGAAATATCTTCAGCAACATATTCTCACTTCCTTTTTACTTTTATTCACACCATATATTTTTTTGCTTTGGGCACATTTAAATTCTTCAAGTGTAGCACAGATTGCATCTGTGATATACATATATATCTCTATATATGTTTACGTGCATCTATATACCTTTAAGAATGTATGTTTGTAAGTCGAGTGCATGCAGCATTGTCGCTGCCCTTGGAGTCGTTTCTTGACGATGTGTGGCTGCCACAGAATTAAGGTCGTTGTTGTTGCTGGCAGTTGTCGTTGTTCTTGTTGTTGTTGTTGTTGTTGTGACACGTTTATTGGCCTTTCGTTCTTTAGGTCGTAAATTTGTTTGGCAACGTGTCTGGAATTCAGGATGCACGTATCTCTTTCTCGCTCGCACTTTCAAAAACTAATCTGGCCAAAACGCGACGCCCCCAAGCGGCAGACAAAACACAATTCACGACGGCGCAACGTTGCGTATACGTAATGTTCATATATTGTATGTGTTTGTGTTTGTGTGTGTGTGTGTATGAAATCATGTGTGTGTGTATTGTCGTTGTTGACTTTCACTTTTTGCAATTGAAATTCTTGCATAAAGCCAATGTAATTAACGTGTCTTACATAAGGCCAAAAGCCTGCGAAAAATAATAATACAAAATCAAAAAAAAAATAAAAGAAAAAGAAAAAACCAGGCAGCTGTTTTGTTGGTTCTTTGGCTAAATCCTCAGCGCTGTTGTCGCTTCTTCTTCTTCTTCTGGGTCTAAACAAGGCACATAGATACAAGATACACTCCCTTTTGGTTAGTTGGGTTGGTAACTTGAGGCATTTCAGCAATTCACTTTGCATTCAGTCAACAATAAACGACATTCTTTTAACTTGTTGGCAATTGCAACCATAACAACAGCAACAACAACAACAACACACTTACAACAGCTGGCAAGCCAACACCCAACTAAAGACACACGCACACACACTTACACACGCTCTCGTCCAGAATTAGTTGTTGTGCTTAGTTGGTGCCTTTTAGAAGTCGCGCTGCAAATGAGCTGTAACAAGAAGCCAGCCAAAGACAAGCACACACAAACACACAGACACACTCTCAATAACCACACTCTGTGTGTGTGTGTGTGCAGTCAATAACTAAACCAGTCTTGAAAGGTGTCTTTTTTTTGTTCAACCTGGCATAGGCCGAACAGGGCAAACCAAGAGCAACTCGATGGCAAGCAACAAACCAAGCAAACCAACCAATCGACCAACCACTCAGCCAAGTCAACAAGTTAAAAGTAAACAAGCACACGGGCAGTTAACACAACTAGCAGCTACCCTGTAATGACTGATCGTGTCGTAGAATGAACCCTATAACTTGTTGTTGCTGAAAAGTGAAATCATATTGAAGAATTTATAGAAAATGATTTTAAACAAGATATAAAAAACTATAAAGAAATATATGAAGAAATTGATATATATTTTGATATATTTTGAGAGTATATTTACTTTCGATTTATAGCATATCATCGAAACCGATTAATTAAGATCGATATTTAAACTATCTGTTGCTCTAGTAGCTTCTTCCCACAGCTGTAGTTATCTTTAATAATTATCGAGAACTGTGTCAACTTTTATTAATTAAGTTAATCATACTATGGATAAGTAAGATCTATCGCTATTAATTTTTGTGCCTGTTAATTACAGTAAATAACTGTTGCTTTAGATAATTATCGATTGATATGTCTTTTTAATTTAAGAGCACTTGACCATAATTCACTTCAACATTTAGTCCTCGTTAACATCTAGTTGCAAACTTAAACTTACTCGCATAACATACGGCAATCGCTCGAGTGATCGATAATTATCGAACAGTTCAGTATAAACGATTATGCTTGCTTTAAAATTTAGTTTGCACAGGGTATTAAAACTAAAACATTTTGGCCAACAAGTTCTACGAACAACGTCAACAACGGCGACGACAGCGATTGCTGTCGATGCTGACGTCGACGCCTCTGTCGCAGTCAGCGCAATGAAGCGTGCGGTCGACGTCGACGTCAGCAATCGTTGTTGTTGTTGTTGTACTTTTTGGCTTGACTTGGGCTTGGACTTGGGTCTCTGCGGAGAGCAAAAGCTGAAGGCGTGGCTGGGCGGGAGGCAGTGATGAAAAAAAAAGAAAAAATAAAAGCATTGATACAATTTATAAATGACTTTGCTTTGTATCTATCAAAAAAAAAAATCGTTGTTTTTGCCGTTGCTCTGTTTTTGTTTTTTGTTAATATTAATTTTTATTTGCGATTTTGGTTTGTTGGTATTCCATAGTCAGATTTCCAGTGCATAAAATAGCAATTTAAACGTTTCTTGTTGTGTGTGCGACTGAGTGTGACTGTCCCGACTGACTGAGTGTGTGTGTGTGTGTGTGTGTGTGTGTGTGTGTATATGGTGTATGTGCGTTTTTGAAAATCGAAAGCAAGGTCTTTTTATTCTGCGCAAAACACGCAGACAACAACTCAGACAAGAAAACGACAAACAGACTTTTGTTGTTGTAGCTGTCTTTAGTTTAGAACGTAATTTATATAATAAATATATACATATATTAGTTAACGCCCCACAGTCACATGCCGCACACACGCCCCAAACATGCCCCAAAAGGAATTCGCGTTTTCTGGCTTAAAGCCTCTTAGAAGCCGCCCCCCAAAACTAAAATAAAATAAAATATCTTTGTATGTTTTTGCTTGTTAGCCCTTTTAGTAGACCTCTTTTTTTTATAGTTTCTTGGGGTAGTTTAATTTGCTTAACTAATTTGTTCTTGTTAAATATCAAAAATGTTGTCTAAACTTTTCCTTTTTTGCTGGCTATTGAATTGAGTTTATTATAAGAACAAAACAACCTATGAATATTTATGTACCTAATCTGTTAGAGTATTTAAACTTGTGCACAATTCAGTTTCTTGTTTTTTCCTTTGTCTTAAGTATTTGTTTTAAATTTCCATAGCAGCTATCTCTTTTGCGCTTGGGCACGTGTCGCGTTTATGCAGGCGGCCTAATTGCAATTAGCGTTGCGCCCCCAACAACAACAACAACAATAATAGTTAAGGTAGCAACAAACACACCCAGCACTCACAACAAACACACACACACCCACAGCCTTAATATTGTCAAGGGCAGAACTTCGATAAGCAAAAGCTGCAACAGCTCCCCACGTTATAAATATAACTGTAAAAGGCATCCTGTTTGCCCATTTAATTTTATTTTACTGATAGCAGCAGCAGCTATAACATCTGGCATTTATATATATAAACATATATACATATAAATATAAATCATGCTTTTATAACTTGAAATATTTTGTTATTTTAGTCTATCTATATTTATCTGACAATGCTTCTTTGAAAGTAAATAAAACTTAAGCTTGAACCTACAATTTTGTTCATTTATTGAGAACTGTGGACAACCTTTAAAAATAGATAAAAGCATTTCTTGATAAGTAGACAATTACAGCTTACAATCAATATTGATAAGAATTCTTTAACAAAAACAAAAAACAACTTGCTTTTGTAATTATATACAGGTATTGTATCTTTAAAAGCAATCTTTTCTTTAATGGAAATTTTTATCTGTGTGAGTGAAAGATATTTGTGAAATTTTTTATCCTAGAAATTTACAAAAGCTGCCAAGAAAAATCAAATTGAATTATAAGCTAATCAAAAACCAGTTCACGATTTTGTTTTTTCTACTGTTCGGTGAACCAATCAGTCAATCGTTTAATCAGTCAATCAAAATTAGCAGCTGGAAACTCGCACAATAATTACAACAAATTGATGTCTTTAGTCTTTAGCCAAGTTAAGAATTCCTTAGCAATTTTATTCAATTGTATATTTATTTTCATTTTCTTATATTTTGTTTTTTGTTTTGTTCTGTTTTCATTGCCATTGACTTTGACTTTTGATTATAGACATTCTCGAGGCATTGACTATATATTATATGGCTTTAATTATATTAAATGAGTAGGTAGCACATATTAAATTAGTCAATGTCGCCAAGAAATATTTATATATATATTTTAACTAATTTCATACAAGATTGCCATGGCAAAATTTAGATTTTGTGCTTAAGATAAACAGTTGAACTTGAAATTACTTTGTGTAAACTCTTTTATCATTTATTTAACTCAAATAATTAACTTTTTTTTTGCATATGTCATATTTAATTTGAGTGCAACACATAAAATGTTTTTTTGTTGGATGCCTCAAGTAGCCAAGTGCCTGTCAAATTTGCTTAACTAACACGCGAGGTGTTAGCTTTTGTGTGTGTTTGCACTTGAAGAAGCGCTGTGCACACTGCGTATACGCGATATATTTGGGGGATTTTTTAAGATAAATTCAAAGCAAAACAAATACAAATAAAAAGCAATTTTTGAACTCTCTCGCAAAACATAAATAAATATAGTTACTCTTATTGCAAATCTATGCGAACAAAACAATGCCAAAAATAACACAACACATTTTGTCGATGCAGGCGACAAAAGTGTACAAAATCAACAGAAGACGCAGAAATAACAAGAAAAAAAAACAAATGTTTCATTTGCAATTTTTACAGTTGCTTTTGTGCCTGAGCTGTTGGGGCGCTAAGCTTTTGTGTTGTGTTCTTGTTGTTGTTGTTGGTTTTTTTGTGGCTGCCATTTCGATACGCTTTAAAGTGAATTGCATTAATTACGCACACACATACAAATGTGTGTGTGTGTGCGTGCGTGTGCACAATATTTATTTCTAATTAATTTAATTTTTGTTTTCGTTCGCCTTTATTTTTGTTTTTGTTGTTTCTTGCCGTCCGCCGCCGGTGCAGCTTTTTTTGTGAGCGCCTAACTAGGCAAGTGTGTGTGTGTGTGTGTGAGTGTGCTTGGGTCGCGACTCTTTGGGTCGCGCATGAATTGAAAAAAAGAACGGCGCACGAAATTCGTATAAGAAAACTTTTAGTGCAAAGCTTTGCGGCCTGTCGCCGTTGTTGTGTGCGTCTGTATGTGTGTGAGTATTTCTGACGTAATTCTGCTGCCGCCAAGCCAAACGCACCAATACCAAAACACACACACATGCACACAAACTGAGAGCAGCACCATAACAATGAGCGTGTACAATTTGTTGCTTCTTTGCTGCTGATCGACGCAGCGTCGCGCCGTCGACGTCGCTGCTTGTGTTTGCGTCTTGCCGGTTTCGAAAATCCAAATAGCAACAACAATAGCAACAACCAGCAGCATAGCAACTAGTGTCGGTGGCGCAAATATAATTAAACTTTCGAATGGGATCAGCAACAGCAGCAGCGGCGGCAGCACCAGCAGCAGCAGCAGCAAACCGCAATGCTTGACAAGTTTTTTTCTCTGCTTTTTGCCGTGCTTTTCACTCAATTTAAGAGTCGCGCTTGTGCTTTTGAGAGCTTTGCTGTTGCTGCCGCGCGTCTGTTGCTTGTGCTGCTGCCGCTGCCGCCGTTGCTGGTACTGCTGCTGCTGCTGCCGCCGCCGCTGCTGCGGCTGCGTTTTCACTCAATTGCTGTTTGCTTGGTTACCGCGTAGTCAAGTTTCATGCCACCAACGATTGCCGTTGAATTCAGTCGTTCAACGAGAGTGACCGCGCACGAAAGCCCCAACAAGTCCACAGCGGAGCCGCACAAACAAAAATTTAATAAAAAATACATATAATACAGCAATAAAAAACAATAAATAGAGTGAGAATATTATATACAAGCATATGTTGTATTTGTAGACAGCAGCAGTAGAAGCAACAGCAGCATTATTACCAGCAACAGCAAGCCCTATACGAGCTCTCGAGAGATAACTCTTGTGCATTAAACAGACGACCCAATCTATCTACACAAATACGTAGTGTGTGCAAAAATTTGTGCATAAGCCATAAAACGCAAAAGAAGTTGAAGCAGAAGCTCGAAACAGAAGCAAAAACAAAGCCGCCCAACGCTCAATTCTCGAGTTGAGAACATTCTAGAACATAGCTTTGCTTACCGTTACAACGTAACAGCTACAACAACCAAACGCCTCCTTTGACTCCTGCTCGTTCTCTCTTCATCCAACACTCTCTTACCACTGCTTGCTTTCGTCACGACGACCCTTCAAAAGTTGCGGACGTGCCTGGCTGTCCAAACATATGTTTGCTAGAGCAAGAGCAACAACACCAGCAAGAGCAACAGCAAAAGCAAAAGCAAAAGCAACAACTGCAACTGAAGCTTCAGCTTCTTTCTATCGACTGCCGTTAAATCTAACATATGTTGGGCCGCCAGAGGCCGCTTTGCTCTAAAGTGCAGCTGTGTGCGTGTGTGCCAAAAAGCGTTTAAGTAAAACAACAACAAAATAGATATAAATATATAGTTAGAAAAGAAAAGAAAAGAGAAGCATCGAAAGTTTTGTGTTATTTCGCGTGTGTGTGTTTTATTGTGTGTGCCAGTGTACAAATCAAGACAACAACAACAACAACGGCAAGAAGAAGTAGTCGAAGTAGAAGAAGAAGAGCAATAGTGAGTGCAAGTGGTGCAATTGAAAAGTTGTCACAGCTGCCCGAAGAAACGCCGCTCCCTTTGCCACGCCCGCGCGCCCTAACCAAAGTGCGCACTTGAATTATTTGTAACTCTTTTTTTGTGCGACATATTTGTGCGGTTTTTTGCCGCCCACGACAGATTTTTAAATGAAACCGGAAAATTGGCTCGACTCATCTGCCTCAACGTCAGCAGCTGCCGCTGCCGCCGCCGCTGCCACTGCAGCCGCAGCCGCTCCAGCAAAAACAGTAGTAGCAGCAACAACAACAGTAGCAGCAACAGCAGCAGCAACAACAACAGCAGTAGCGCCAACGTACCGCAATGCAAAGGTAAATGTCACGCCCATAAGACACGCCCCAGCCAGCTACCCCATACAGCAGCCACCCACAAGTGGCAGCCACACCCACACACACAACCTCACACACACACACAACCCATTCGCAATTGTAGCATATGGCGATGAAAAGTTTTTCCGATGCGTAGCTCGTTAAAAATGCTTTTTTTTTATGTGGCCAGCACCCATTAAAAACGCTTAAAAGGGGTATAATAAAGTTTGTGGGAATGTGTGCAATAAACTGTGCAAAATAATTAGATTTAAGGCAAGCATAGATATATACTTCAACTGAAGCATAGGTTGAGAGACTTTAAAATATGGATAAGCAAAATTGATTTAAAATGAGTTAATGAATTTTGCAGCCTTTTTAAAGCGTTTTAAAGCAACAAATGCTGGGTATCTTCTTGTCGCGCACCCTCATTTTTTATGCTTTTAGCTTAAGTGCGTTTTTGGCATTTTGTGTGCTCCTGTTGCGGCTCATTAAGTGCCAAGAATTTGGCGCCCAAAACAATGTACAAAATACAAAATAGGGAAAATAGCTAAATAAAAATGAACATAAAAAAAAACCAAATGTAGTTACAAAAAGCTTTTTCAATATTTCAGTCTCTCAAATCGAGACACATTTAAAATGCAATTGAATTCAATTTCAATTTCAATTCGAACTCGATTTTCGAATTCAATATACGAAATTGATATTCCAGCTGGCTGCGAAATGCGTGGCACACACAAATATATGTACATACTTAATTTATAGATGAAACCAACTATATATATACAATAAATATATAAATATATATTTGCTGCTATATATATGTATATATATATATATATATATATATATATACATATATATATGTATATCCGGGTTCATTAGCGTAGCGCGCAGTGAAACCTAATGACGTTTTTTTTCGCATTTGACAGTTATTTTATTTTGGCAAGGTTGGGGTGGCACCTAAGCAGGTGTGAGACGGGGTAGGGGGTGGGTTGGGTGGGGGGGTAGTGTTGGGTCACGTGTGACAGTCCACAGTCGTAGGCCCAGTCCCAGCCACATTTCACAAGCGCAAATTACATTTTGACGCCACTGCAAACCCTCACTAATTACATTACATTACATTGCTCTTTATATAGCTATATCTGTATATAAGTATGTGTATATATATATAACACTTGGCACAATAATTGCACCTATTTCTTTTCTCTGTTTTGTGGCGGTTTTTCTTTCTATGTCATTTGTGCAGCCAACGCACGTTGCCAAAGCGCCGCCCAATTGGACTATCATTGGGCCCTAGATATGAACTTTTACACAGATATCTATATATATACATATACATATATACAAGCAAAATGAACTAAGCAATTTAAAAAAGATACATATACATATATGCATATGCTCTAATTAGAATACTTTAAATTGATTGTTGTTTTGCGTATTTGGGTTTAGATTGCTGCAACCTTAAAATAACACTTTCTGATAAATGCCCCAAGCTCAACTATGGGTGAAAAACTATTTTAAAACAATTTATTTTACTCTAAATTAATTATTTTTATTTTTGCACTTACAATAGACAATCAAATAGAAAGATATTCGTTTAAAAGTTTAAATATATGTGACATATTTAATTGAAATGCATCTTTTTTTAATACAAACTATCTTTCTATAACCACAGATTAAAGCTCTCACTAACTAAGACATTTTTGAACGCACAAATTTGTAAAAATACTTACATGTTTTATCTATTTACCTTGTTTATTTTTTCTCAGTGCACTTACGGATTCGTTGTCGCAGACCTGCGCTCATTATGTAAACAATTTATTGTCTGTTTTTTTTTTGTCTTCACTTCCTTCTTTTCTTTAGTGCAGCTTGTGTGTGTTCTTTAATTGATAATATCGATTGTCCACAGCCACGTTCAATAGTTTTAGAATTCATTCGCTTGTTTGTTTGTTTGCCCAGCCACAAGTTACAAATAGACAAACACAACTTTAAGTTTATTTGGAGCAATAGTCAATAGACTATAGATCAAACAACTATATAAAGAGTCAATATAGCTCATTATGAAACTTGACAGCTGCTTTGTTGTTTAAATGCACACGCAATGCAAATTGTTTGTAGACCTCCATATATATTTATATAAATGTATATGCGTTTCTTTATAGATTGATGGTACAATATGATCTACCTGATGTTTATCTTCTTTTTTATTTGTGTTTTTTTCACGCTACTCGTAAAGGTTAATAACCTGGTTTTTAAATTAGCCAATCGCTTGGGCAACATCTACCTGTAAACTTTGATGAATGTGCGTGTGTGCGAGTGTGTGTGTATTTATGTGTGTGTGAGAGTGGCACACGCTCCGTTACTGATGTTTGTTGGCTTCTGACCCCATTCAAAGTCATATAGCAACAACTGTTGTTGTTGTTGTTGTTGTTGTTCTGTTTGTTGTCTAAGCTCTTGGCACATGGCAAATAAATATTCTTAACTCTTGCCTGGGGCCTATTTGAACTTACATCTGGATAGCCGATAGGGTAAATGGCCTACGCATTGTACGCATTGTCATTCGGCATGAAACCGCAAACAGCAAAGGCTTATTATAAGTAGTCAGGGGTGTGTCCATCAAAGTAATCAGCAAATGCCGAAAACGAATGAATAAATTAACTCCGAAATAGAATAAAAAACATTAATATCATAATATTTCAAGTTACAACATCCCAGCATTCAATTTCTCACAATTTTGCTTAAAATTCTCAATCAGTTCAAGTCAAACTTTGCATTTAGTTGTGATTGTAATTTGCATAGTTTTAGCTTTTATCAGTTTACAATTCACAACTAGTTTAAGTGCTTCCCTGCTCTAAATAGACTAGCATACAAAATACCTGAGTACACTTCAATGCCTTGGCACACATTCAATTAAAAAAAAAAAAAAAAAAAAAACCTGCCCTTTTAAATATGCATTTCATTTGCGTTTAGCCGATAAGTAATTGTGCCAAATTAGCTGTTGGCTCGAAACGAGCTCAAGTGTTGTAAACGGGGCTAAACTGAAATAAAAACCAAATGTATGCAAATAAATACAATGCGTTGCGGGGTTCGAACTGCGGGTGGCCAAGTGTGGAATTCTGCGAAAATAATACTCCAAAATTCGTGTGTGGATTTTGAAATTTTTTTGCCAGCCAGCTGATGTTAATGATGATGCTAGCTGTAAATATATAATTACAAACTGTTGAGATATAATAGATTATAATAGATCTTACATAACAGATCAAACAGCTGAGCTGAGCTGGCCAAAGAACTATTAAAAAGGTGTGTGTGTAAAGTGTGTGTGTCATTAAAGCGAAAGAGTTTTTTTCTTGCTATTATTTACAAGTCACGAACGAAATCGCACGCAAAGTGTTTGTTGTTTTTTTTTTCTTGGCTGCAATGTGCAATTAAGTTTTGGCCTAAAGTCCCACAAGTGCCACAAACAATGCAAAAGTTGCAAGTTGTATTTTTTTGGGGGGCTTGGGCAATCAACTTCAAAAAAACTTCGCCTAGGAAGCCTTTCTTCAATGAGGCTATAAAAAGCATTGCATATTTTGGTTAATTATGCGCTTAAAATGCACATAAGGAATTCAATAGGAAGGAATAATTATTTTAAAGAAATTTCAACAAAATATGCTGGAATAAATGTTTAAAATAAACAAAAAATATTTAGGAAATGAAATAACTATTTATTTAGAAGAATAACTATTGTTACTCTCTTTAAGCTTCTATGCTTAAAAAATGGTTTGTGTAAGTTTTACCTGTAAGAAGTTTTCTTTATGAAATAAAAAGAATGTTGTCTTTCATTTTGAGCAAAGTTATTTTTGAATTCCATAAATAAAGTTCCCGGATTTAGAGCGCGGATTATGTTTCAACTGAACTGAACTTTTTTTCTAATGCAATACAAAGCCGAATATCAGGCGGCATTTGCTCTAGTTAATGCGCTTTTAGTTGTATTGTTGTTTTTGTTGCTACTCTTTGTTGTTGTTGTTATTGATTGTTAACCTTGAGCGTACAAAACGCCGCGGCGTACACGGCGAAGGTCGCCAAGTGCGTTGTCCGTCGGGTATTTCATGCACAAAACTAAATAGCTAAACAGCTAAATAGCTGTTGTTGTTGTTGTTTTTGCGGGCTCAACTCGCAGATACATAGATACGCAGATACATAGATACACTTATGCACATGCCTGGCCATATGCATTAACATATGTGTAGCGCGATTTGACTTTGATTACATTATACGACGAGCGTCAGCGAATTTGTATTGTTGTTGTTGTTGTTGTTGGCTGCGTTCTAATTAAAAATGGGCGCAGTTTATAGCTGTTGTTGTTGTTGTTGTTATTGCTTTTCGTATGCAGAAGCCAAAGCGTCAGTTAAGGACAAGAGCACAATGAAAAGCCAAATGCTAATTTAATTAAGACTCAAACACAACACAACAAGCAGCCAAATGGTCAAAATGAAGGCGAAAACAAAGACGCTAAAGCACAAGGCTGCATCTGAGATGGATAAACAGAGAGAGATAGCGAGAGGGAGAGAGATAGAGATAGAGATAGAGAGAGAAGAGCAGCAATGACCCAGAAGGCGACTCAGGCGCGAGATGCAGCTTAAAAGATACATCAAAAGTAACTTGTAGATACATTTGTATCTACAATATGCTCGTGGCTAAAAGGGCATAGCTTAATATTTATTTAGGCATTCCTTTCTTTTTTGGCCGCTATTTTCGGATTGCGCGTTGTGCAAATATAAAAAAAAAAAGAAAACAAAAATTATTAAAATAAATGAGTTTTTCCATTTATACAAACATTTTTAATGAAACAATAATAATATTAAATAGACCAAAATGGATTTAATGTGGCGCGCTCTGTTGATAAATAAAATTGCCGAATTAAATATAAACAAAAACTGAAATTGATTATTATTATTGTCTAACAATAAATGTTTCAATCTGATTCTTTTAGACAGCTAAAGTTTATTGAACTACATTCCACACCAAATTAAGTACAACTTGAGTTTATTTAAAGAACTACACTTAAAGTATTTGCTTGTCAAAAAAATATGGAATGTAGCTCTTATAAAAGTCGAGTTCATTGAGGCTATTTTTAGATATAAAATATGCTTATCGAGTGTGTCAAACTTGAGTTTATTTAAAGAACTTTAGGCCAAGAGCGAGTAGACAAAAAGTTATGGACTCTAGCTTTTAAACGTGCTCAGTTCAATGGGGTTATTTATAGGTGGGATATAAAATACAAAAAAATACTAGCTGCATATGATAGAACTACAACAACAGCTGTTTTTCAGTTGATCTGTTTAATGTGCTCTCATTATTGAATATATATTTTCATATTCATATTCATATTCCTGAATAGTTTCGATTGGGGCCCAAAAATGGCAAAACCAGCTGTGCAACAGCTGTTTAAATAGAACCTATATAAATAATTGCTGGTTTTTCATTATTATTACTTAAAACTAGAGTAGAGCACAAGTTAAACTCAATTCTCAATTGATGCCCAAAACGAGAATTTGTTTTGTATTAAGCGACTTTTTTGTTGTTGTTGTATATGAAAACAAAATCAAAATTAATTTAAAGCAACTCTTTTATTAAATTAATTTTGCTCGTTTGCCTTGAACACAACAAAAGCAAAAAAAATTTGCGAATTTTTATTGAAAATTTGTTGTTTACCCGAAAATTTGCAGTTGTCAAGCGCACAAGATTTTTATTTTAGCCACATTCGAGTTGTTGTTGTTGTTGTTGTTTTTGTATCTTTTTTGTGTATATTTTTAAATACCATTTCACATTTAGACGCAGCGTAAATTATTTTATTTTAATTCTTCACTTTTGTTGGTTGTTTTGTTTGGGTTTTTGTTTTTGGCTGCCAATTTGACTTTTACATGACTTGCGTGACGTTCGTTGTTTTGAGACAGTTTATGGCGCCTTCTAAGAATACCCTTAGGAAGGGTGGGGTAGTTTAAATATATCTTCAAGGTTGTCCTTTGTTGTGAAACAAAGTCTTTTGTAGTAATAAAAAAGCTTCCTATGGTAAAAGATACAGGGAAAAGTTAAGTTAGGAAACCTATGAATATTCTTTTTATATACATTTAAGTTTGCCAAATTGAAATACTCTTAATTACACATGCTAGGGTATTGAATCGTCGACCTGCCGCATTAATTTTTCCTGCAACTTAATTTAGAATGAAATTTGAATTATTTGTGAAACTGTTTATTGACGCCTTTCGTTTTGCACATTTTGTCTGCTATTTACAGGTAAGCCATTGAATCACTTGAATCCCATGAATCATTTGAATGTTATTCAATTGCAAGCGTAAGTAAAAAACTTTATGACTTCGTCTTAGCATTTCTAAATATTTTTGCTGGCCACAAAAAGAAAGGAGCTAAAAGAAGCTAAACTCACAACTTTTTTTATGACCGCAAACAAATGTTGCGTTTCTTTTTTGTTGTGGTTGCTGTTAAATTTTGTTTTTGGCTGCAGCAGCAGCAACAACAACAACAACAAACAGCAGCAACGGCGAAGAAAAGCGCGTTTCCAAAAGATTTCACTTTCATGTGGCGTTAAACAACAAAAGAGGCGCAAATGCAAATGAAAATGTAAAATGTCTGCAAACTGATTAGCGCTTATAATATTTATCGATAGACTAGCCAATCAAGTGTTATCGATAGCGTACATAACAACTTTATCGATAACTGTAGGGAAGGAAGTTTGAGTTTTTCTGTCTACAATCGATTGGAATCTTCGAGAATTTTCTTATTACAGTTTAAATGCATTTAACATTTCCAGAGTTGCCACACCTTGCAAATAGAGCAATCATCTGAAGGCTTACAACATTTTCAGGCCGCAGGGTTGCCACCCCTTGCTTAAATGTGAGTTGCTTCAGGGCTTTAGATTATGCTCTAAAAACCATTTAATAAAATGCCAAATTTTTGTGTAAATTTGAAGAACCAATTTTAATGTGAGTTGCAAGTTTGCTCGATGCGGCTAATGAAAGCGTAGCAGCAATAACAAAAGCAAACTGCAATTGGCAACAGAAACAACAACAGCAACAGCAACAACAACAAAATGCCACAAACTCTCGGCCAAATCTCACGAATCGCAGCAAGTTGCAATTGCAATTGCAGCAGCAGCAGCAGAAGCAGTAGCTTTAGCTATGGTCAGGTGGTTGGTGGTGCGACTGTGGTTGCTGCTGTGGATTGTGGCGCAATGGTTTGGCATGTGCATGTGCATGTGCATGACTTGGGGGCATTGTAACACACACACACACACACACACACACAGAGTTGTTGTGTGTGCATGCTCATATTGTTGTTTTTTACTTAGGCATTCAATTGCCAAAGCAGCAGCAACTTTGTGGCTTTGGTTTTGGTTTTAGTTTTGTTAGCTGCTTTTGGGGTTGGGCATTTGCAATTGTTGTTTGTTTGTGTGTTGTGTTTGTTTGCTAAGTGAAAAGCGCTGTTGTGGACAACACTCGCCATTCATTTTCACCAACAGCAGCAGCAGCAGCAACAGCAACAGCAGCAGCAACTCTTGTTGTTTTGTGTGTTATCGCTAAGGTTCAACATGCTTTTTGCATGTGCATCGACATCATCATCATCAACGAGCGCAAAAACAACGTTAAGCGCTTTTCATACAGCGTTTTAATGACTGCCCCCAAAGTGACACGCAATGGCCACGCCCACAATCCCAACGCCCTTTTAAATATGTGTATATTAATAAATATATTTTAAAAATGGTTGAGGTGCGGCACTTTTATTAAATTGATCACAGCTGCCTTTAAAAAAGTACAAAATTATATTCATATTGCCAATTGCTCAATTCCTTATTAACTCATTTTTTGTGCCCCTTTCACTTAACAAAACACCCACCTAAAAATGTTGCCTAAATCCAATTGATTCACGTTTGTGTTTATTTTTTTTTTTGGGCTTAAGGAAGACAAAAATGATTTAACTTGCCAATTATTTGGCAAAAAAAGCAAAAAAAAAAACAAAGTAATAATAATAATAAATAAATTTTTAAATGCATTTAACAAAGCAAAAAAAAAAAACGCAAGATAAATGTTTGAATAAAAAAACTCCTTTCACTTTGTTGAAATCAAACGAAGCGCATTTTGAGTTTGAGTTTCAGTTTCAGTTGCTGCGGCTTTTGCTGCTGCTGCTGTTGCATTTGTGTGTGTAGAATGTTTGCCACATTGCCAAACACACATATAAACACATATATATATATATATATCTTTATATATATATTTGGCATTTTTCAAAGTTCGACTGACACAGAGACCAACTAAAGCGCAACGAACAAAACCGAAGCAAACTCCATAAAATGCACACGAATAAAAAAAACTGAGAAAAAAAATGAAATAAAAACGAAGTCAAAACGCGACGCGTTGAATGAACTTTCAGCACAGGCAGCGGTTTTTTAGCTTTAAAACAAAGAAATTTTGTTGTTACTTTGGGTTTTTTTTAAAATAATTTGAGGCGACTTTAGGAATAAGAAATGGAGTAATTAAATTAAATACTCTAAGTTAAGTGACTTATTTAAAGAATTTGTTAAATTATAGGTTACTTTTGAAATATGAGTGAAAAAACTAATCAAATAAATCTGTAAATTTAACCTACACAATTTGTTTAATAATAGTTAAATTTGTTAATATATTTTATAATATTTACCTTTTTTTTTGGCAAATGAGAAACTTTAGAACAATGCTAATTGAGTAATAAACATTGAGTAGTAGACATTAAAACTTTCTGAGAATTTGAGAATCGCATTCAGCTTCTAATTGTTCAAACGCCCTAATGACTTCCTTATTCAGATAGATAGTTAGATATAAAGGTTATTAGATTATAGATAAAGTCAAAGTTTGAACAACGTGTATGGGATTTTACAAATAAGCATTACGTTCGTTTGCAGTTGTTTATGTGACAGTCGTTGCACGTGGCGTATGCGTAATAAATGTTTAGGCAGCATAAATCAAGCATGAGAAGATGCAAAGAAGCAAAGACAGTGAAAAGAAGAAGAGCTTGTTGAGTAAAGCGAACCGGAACACGCTCGCTTTTCTATCTCACTCTCACTCTTAGCCTGTGTGTGTTGTGTGTATCTCATGGATGCACTCGAGCACCTCTCGCAGCTCTGTTAAGTGGCTTTAAGCTCAATCCGCAGAACTATAATTGAAATTGAATTTCTATTTTTAATATACGAGTGTTGCCTGGGGGCTGCCTAGGGGCAAAGGGGGTTGGAAGGGGGGCTGGCAGCTTTGCTTGACTGGCTACAAAACATGTGCCTCCAATAAGCTGATTAAATTTGTAGTTGAATCTTTGTGCCCACACAGAGCTCAACATGATTATGCCAAGGAGCCAGAAGTACCAATTAACCATTATTTCTCAAGCGATTTCGGTTCAGCTAAAAAAAAATAAATAACGTGGGTTTGTTACACTTCACAAAAAACATATATACATACATATATATATAAATGTTACCTTTATTCTTTTCTCTTTTTATAGACAGCATTACGTAATCGGCTGCTTCTTCTTCTTGTTTTTTATATCTTGAGTGTTTATTTATTTTTGTTTATTTGTTTCTCTTCTTGTTTTAATTAATTCCATTTCGATTTCGTTTCGTTGTCAATTTGTTTTTTCTGCCTTTTATGCTTGATTCTAATTATATAAATCGCTTAAAAACGGAAGCATCATCAAAATTAGAGTACATTCAAATGTGATTTATGTTGATTGCGTTTTTAGTTTCATTTTTCGTTTAACTAACTAACTAGCGATAGTTGCTCGTTATGCAAAAAAGACATCGCTCAACAGATCGAACAGATAGTAAATAAATATATAAACAAGCAGATTAACTGCGAAACTTTTGAAAATGTGAAATCAAGAATCAAATTTAGCAAAAACTATTTCCTTACTTTAAACTTTGTCGATCTTAGACGTTTGGGTATAAAAAGTAAATTTCCCTTCTCTATATATTATATATTTTAATAGCAACAGTTGCTCTTAAAGACTTATGAAACAATCCCTCTTTTAAACAAATACAGGTATAAAGGTTTACATATGAATTTACCCGCCTATCAATCTTTATA
Organism: Drosophila lacertosa; assembly: GCA_004143845.1. Taxonomy (NCBI): domain Eukaryota; kingdom Metazoa; phylum Arthropoda; class Insecta; order Diptera; family Drosophilidae; genus Drosophila; species Drosophila lacertosa. The sequence goes on along the minus strand of SCDZ01000287.1, from coordinate 89,973 downwards.
AACGAAATTACAAATTTTACAATCGAGTTGCCTTCGTTTTTTTTATTTTTCGATCGTAATATAATTCGATGCACTTACTTATTGTCGTCACTGTCGCAAAATGGGTGGGGCAAAGAGGGGTCAACGGGGCTAAAGGGAAGTGGCGGCTTTGATTACATAATACTCGTTATAAAGTTTGATGGCCATAGCCAATTTTTAATGGCACGTAGCCAGTAACGAAGTCCGCACGTTTAAGAAAGTGAAATTACAAAATTCATAGACTTTGCATAGTTACGAAAAACTGCAAAACGTAACGGAAAAAGGGGGCGGGGCAGGGGACAGCTCTACGTAGTGAACCTTATGATAATAAATCAAAGAGGAAAACAAACAGAAACCATAAAATTTGTAATGCAGTTCACTTAAATGCGATTGTAAAAAAAATAAATATATTTATATATATAAGTTGAAACACGTTGATTCCAAAGGTTTTTTGGAAAACTGATTAGTCAAGTGCTTGCTGAATGAAAATAGTATATAATATACTGTATAATCATATAAAGTGTAGATTGATTAATTGATAGTATGCCCCAAATAAGTCAAGACCCTGCCCCCAATTCTTGCCCCCGTCCCTGCCCCTGCCCCTTTAAGGAGACTTTCGCACGTGCTGTTGGCTTCAATGTAGCCTGGTCTAATGAACCTTTTGGGGCTGTTGTGATTGATGTTGATAAGCCCCGACGTTAAACGTTCTATACTATATAGTATATATATATTTGTCAGCACTTTACGGCAATTATATATGTATATATATATATATATTTATATTAAAAATCTGTTGCCGTCTAGCTGCAGCTCTTTCGCACCATTCCCTCTCTCTCTCTCTCTCTCGCTCATGAGCTGAGTGCATTAAACTCAAGTCTCGTCTTGACATTTTGCGCTGACAAGCGAAAGAAAGAAGCATTTAAATAAAATTATAAAACAATTTATATAAAATCGTGCAACAAATAAATTTAAAAAAAAATATGGTCTGCCTAAACCAAAAGCGCAGCTTTGGAAGGAAAAGCACTTAACTCAATCTGAGAAGCGGAATGCAGAGGCATAAATCACTTTGAAGGAGAGATACACATGTTGGCAGCGGCAATCCCCAGATTCTCCGGCATTAGTCAGACTCAATATCTATGTTCATATTTTTAGATTCATCGAGATATTTATAGATCTGTTGTTGTGGCCATGAAGAAAACCAACCCAATTGTTTCTGCGTGGGGCTCTAAGTCAAATATTTTTGCTTAGGCAGCAAACCAAAACCTACAATAACTAAATATTTATATAAATTCTATAAATCCCACTCATTTATTCAGCAACTTTTTCCCACCTTTCTTACAATTAAACAACAAGTAGAGGCCCACAAAAAACACCTGACAGAAAAACAGTATATTATAAATATAATTTCATACTAAAAACATATATAAATATATATACACATATATATTTATAACTATAGCTAAATCTAGCACACATACATACTTTGTATTTGTTGATACAACTGTTTCTTTTTTAAACATTTACGAATACAGCTGACAGTTTTTCACTGCACTAAATTTCTGCTGAGTTAGCGCGTGTTCTCATTTCTTTAGAAGTTCATTAAGAAAGCAAGCGTTTATTAAATATGGCTTAAATGTGCATTAAGCTACTTTTCAAAAGTCGTATTTATGTTAAAATGCGTTTAACTATTTTTAAAACGTTGTTTCGAGCTCTTTACGCAAGTTTTCGTTTATAATTCGCAAGCAGTTAAAGTGCAAACCTAATAAAAGCTTGTAAAGAAAGTGTGCTGAGCTTTGTTCTTAATCTCCCCCCTCTAATTCTGATTTGTAAATATATAAATGAGTTACTTTTTATGCAATATTTGTATTGATTTTAACATTTGTTAATAATTCGCAACTAGTTTTGGCCAGAATCCTGTGAAAGTCCAAACAGCTGATTTGCCATTGATTTCTGTTGCATGTATTCAACTGAGATGACGAATCTTTTGGGTAATACCTTGTATCCTGTTCGTTTTAATATGTTATATATACATCATCGTATCCGTATCTGTATCTTTTGTGAATCTCATTGCAACCTATTAAAGCAAAAGAGAGAAAAAGTGCGACACGTGCTCTGCTTTAACTATTCTCGATGTTGTTGCTGTTGTTGTTGCGGGTAACGGGTAAAGTTTATTCATTTGCGTATCAACTGAATTCAATTAAACGATTATATGGCGCAAAACTCTTTAGTATTTATTTATTTTTTATTTTTTTGTACTGCCTGTCACACTTTGTTTTGTGGTTTTTCTCCTTTTATTTTTATTGTTGTATTTAAAGTTTAATTGCGTATTGCACGTTTTGGCTTTGATATTATTATTTTTTTTTTATGTGTTTATTTGCTCAACTCAATTCAGTTCTGTTCTATTCTATTCTGTTGTCTTCTACTATTTGTTGTATTCGCATTGTTTTATGGCGTGACATGGCAATAAAATCATGCAACTTGTAATTACAGCTATAAAAATGACAGATGAGTATCTCTCGGGCTGTGTAACGTGTGATCGCTCAAAAGATACAGCAACAAAAAAAAAATAATAAGCACACACATTGTACGAATCTATATCTATTTATATGTCTATGTATTTGTTAACATATTTGTTTTGGCATCTCTGCAAAAGTGTTTTTCAAATCAATTAAAAACTCAGTTTCTTAAGTGAGGCTCAGAAATGCGGCAAGTGACCTTGTTTAAAGAGGGGCTTAAACGTGTTGTTTTTAAATACCCTGTAATCCTTGAATTCGAGTAGAGTCTTATGCTACTTCAGACTAAGTTTCTTAAAGTATCTTCTTTGGTTCAAAACTCATATTTCTAAGCTTTTTATGTTTACTTTTCGCCTAGTTCTTTCCTTATTTAACTTGAGAGTAATTGTTATTGTTATTGCTTTTGTTGTTGCTGTCATTTGTCATTTGCCAAATGGCGAGAATTAAAGTTGTAATTAAAATTGATAAATGATTTCGTGCCACAAATGTTGGGCGCTGCTATCAATTACTTCCTGGGAGAACATCTGCCTGACTGAGTTCAGTTAATGCAGCAGCAACGTAATTTGAAACTAACTTGTATAAATGAATATATATATGTAGATATTTAGACATATATACATAAATACATTTATATACGTATTAAATCTCACTCCCACAACTCGTTAATTGTAAACGTGATGATGATAATTATTGTTGCCAATAGTTGCCATCAATTCAATAAGCCTAATTGTGAATTGGCCATAGCAACAACTTTGTTTTGCTTTAAGCGAGAATCGAACCTGAAACCATTTTTTATGTGTGCATTTTTTATGCACTTTTTACCAGCTGTTATTTGTTTGATTAAATTAGAAGTAAGTGATTAAATTATATATGAAATGTGTTATTAAATTTAAAGGAAACAATGCAAGCTGTTTATAAAAACGCATTGTGAACTAAATTATGCATTTTATTTTTGACTATAAACAAATGAAAGGAAGATTGTGGGGAAAATAGTTAAAGATCTTTCTATTAAATTTATTTATAGTTTATATTACATTTATGTCTTTTGCTTTCAAAAGGTATGCAACATTTTGACTTATCTGTTTCCCCAATTTGTTTTCATTTGCAGGTAAATAAACGCTCGCTTTGGCCATACAAACTCAGCTGTTGTGGGTAATGTATGCAAAATAAACTTAAGGAAAACAAAAAAAAAAGCCATACAAACATAATTGCCTAAAAAGAAAAATAGACAACAAATAATGTTTTTAAAAAATATTTGCACAAATGCGACTAAAAAATTTGCACGTCTGGTTTTGCATAGAAACTGTTTGTTGTCCGTATCTGTATCTAAAAAATGTATCTATATCTGTTAGACAAAAATTTTCCATTGCCAAAGAATAAACAAAGTGCTTTTGAGTTTTAACAGAACATAAATATATGTTTTTAAGTTTGTTAAATTTAAATTCAATTTTAAATATATTTTTAAATATAATCTAATTTAGTTTTTTAATATTTTTTTTTTTTGTTTTTAAGGCCTTTTTTTTTTTTAATAAGCTGCAATTAATTTTTAGCATAGTGCTAAATAAAGGTATTAATTTGAGGGATACTGTGTTTGGGTTTTTTTGAATGCGTATCAATTAGAGAGTCTCATTGTGGTCGATTACACAACTGTCTCTCGACCCATTGTACTCCCCTCGGGGTTATCTAAATATAGGTTCGCAAAATGAACCCTGACAAAAAAAAAAAACACGCGAAGAAAAGAAATGTCAAAGCTAAAGAAGAGGCGCAAAACTAAAGTAATTTAATTATTCATATTTATTTTTGGTCTTCGTCGTGTTATAGTCGTAAATATAGACTCGTGTCCATAGTTCGGTTTATCGCTGCCAACGAATGGAAGAGGATGAGGAAGAAGAAGAAGCGGGCGGGGGCGGGGACGAGGGAGGCGTGGCTTGTGTTGCGCACCTGGCAGCGACAGCCGTGCACGTCGGTCACGTTTTGTGCCGTCGGGTCAAGATTAACTGAAAACTAAAACTGAAATACAAAACCCAAAATAAGCGCAACGAAACGACGTCAAACGAAAGCCAAATCAATAATACCAGACATACGCAATGCCTTAAAGGTGCAGCACTCTGACTGACACACACACACACACTCGCACACACTCGAACACACACCATGTGCCACTGTTAAAAAAGAAATGTGCGCTGTTATCAAAGCCAAAAAGCATTTCCGTCATCAACACCGAAAAAAAAACAGTTCCAAATTCTCGCTGTGTGCACTTTCATTTTCGCTCTGTGTCCGGCACCCGCCCCCTTTTCCCCGGCCCCACGCCCTCCTTTTTGTGGTATGTGAAACTATGCCAAAAACCGCAAGTGAATCTCTCGTTGTTGTTGTTGTTGTTGCGTCGTCTTGGCCTGGCTCTAAGCAAGGTTCGTCTGGCCCGTCTGTCCGACCGTCCGTCCGCGTAGTTGTATAATTGAATTGTAGTCCGCGCCGCGCTTCACGTATTTGAAATGTCGGTCGAACCGGTTTCAATTTGGCACCAGCTCCGAGCTCCGAGTTCCAAGCCCGGCATAATAATTAAGCCTCATTTGCATTGAAAGGCGCGCTAGAATTTGGTTTTCGATTCAATTCGATTCGTTTTGATATTGATTTTGGTATTGTTTTTTTGAGAGTAGCGGGCATTTGGTGTTTGGTATTTGGAATTGGAACTCGGTTGTGACGACGACGCCGCCGACAAGTCGCACTTTCGTTGGCATTTTGTTAAAGCAAAAACAACAACAATAGCAACAATAAATCAAGTAAACCAAATAGCCTCGACCATGTCTATAGTTTTTTTTTATATAGAAAATAACCTTGCAGGGCTTTTCAATTGGGGGAAAAGATATGTGAAAGAATGTTAAAGAGCACAAAAGAAAGATTGTAACAGAAAAAGATTAATAAATCATCTATATGGATTGTATAAGGTTAATATATTATTATATGTTTATATTTGGCATTCTTTGAATTATATTCAAATATTAATATTTACTTAAACTGCTTTTTCTAAATGCATTTCCATCGGTTCTAACTAAACTAAACTAAATCAACAACAACAACTTTGAACCTCTTTACACTCGATTTACACTAAGCGCTTGAACTGCTTGTGAATTGTAAACAGAAATGTTAAAGAGCTTCACATTTTTTTTATGGCGCACACATTAAACGATCATATCACAACAACATTATAAACATCGTATATATCATCATTATTCAGTTGCGGCTCTGGCATTAACTAAATTTTTCTGGAATTTCAATGAGAGGCAGCAATTGCAGATGCAGATACAAGATACCAGATACCAGATACATGTGATTTACTCCACTGCGTGAGTGAGTGAGAGAGAGAGAGAAACAATGCTTAGCGGACAATTTGCGCTTGCGCATACTTATTAGGTCAGGGTCACATTGAATGTCTGTCTGTCCGTCTGTCTGTCTGTCTGAATGCGAGTCTTGCCAAAGAGCGCAAAGGCAACGCCATCATCATCAACAGCAGCAGCAGCAGCGGCAGCAGCTACAAGTGGCTATGGATACAGATACATAGGTTACAGATACATGCAATAAATGGCATTAATAATAAAGCCAGGGCTGCCTGAATAGTGAGGGGAGCTTGTTGGGGGCCAGGGCGTAGCAGCTGTCAGAGACACGCAAAAGTTGCGGCTGTTTGTAATGCAGTGCAGTTGAGTCGCTTTTAAGGTGTCTGTGAGTGTGTGTGCGTGTGTGTGAGTGTTTGTGCAAATGTATCTGCAAGATACATTAGCGAGCTGTAGCTGAAATTAAAGTTTTGTTGCTGTTGCTTACTTTGGCAAGGGGCATCCATCAGCTTGCCATCATAAAGGCTGAAAAACAAACATTAATCTTTTTGGCCGCACTGCCAGAGTTGTGAATTGCGTTACTTGCTGCTGCGTGTGTGTGTGTGTGTGTCTGTTTGTGTGTGCGAGTGTATCTGCACTTTATTTTTTTGGGTGTGTACAAACAATTTTTTTTGGTTTTTCTGTGTGTCGATTTGAGCCGCTGATTAACATTGAACCACAGGCCAGCAGCAGCAACAACAACAGCACCAACAGCAACAGTAAAATAAATGCCGATCATTGCGTTCTCTGTCAAAATGCCAAAGTAACGGTACATGAATGTATCTGTATCTACATACAGGCTGTATCTGTCTTGTTACTGTGCACCGCAATAATATATTTAAAAACGTATATAAAGCTCTTTGTTTATGATTATGCCTGCGATATGGAAAGGCCAGCACAATTTAAATGAGCCACAAACAAAAAAAATAACAACAATTAATACATAAATAAAAATATGGCAATTATAATTAAACTGTGTTTAAATATAAACTCAAAGTTGTTTATTTTTTGGTTTGCTTGTGCTTTGCATATATGCCGTTAATCTATTTTCGGCAGCGCTTTTGTTTTTATGTTTGCATGTATGTATGTAAAAGCTGGCCGGCTTTGAACTATGCACACAACTTAAAGTTACATAACATTTGGAGCTAAGTCGCGATCAGCATTCAAAGCTCCTCGCAGGGCGCTGCGCTTTCATTGCTGTTGCATTTGCTGCTTTTCTTTGCTCTTCTTTGTGCTTCATCATCTGCTGCATTGTGTTGTCGTCTTCGTCGTCTTGGTCGTTGTCGTCGGCTTAACGAGCTTTGAATGCTTCGCATATTTGTATGAGTGTGTTTGTGTGTGTTTCCTTTCTAAGCGCTCGCGTTCGCGCTTATCAGCTTTTGTCCATTGTCGGGGACCCATTGCGGTTGATTTGTTTTCGGCACTCGTCGCTCGGCGGGGGTTGTGCAAACGCCTGTGGCATAGCGGGGGTAATTAGTAAAAAAAAAATACAATAAAATAAAATACCAATCTAAAAATAGAGTGGACACAGCTAAAGCAAACGGCAAAGCAAAGCGTAGCTAAAGAAGTATTTAAGCAATTTGCGTTGCGGCAACAACAAAAACAAAAAACAAAAGCAAAACTTGTTTGTGCAAACACAAAAGCTTGCTTTTTTAGGTTTGCATAAAAAAATTGAATAAATGAACAAATATAATGAAATCGAAAACGCGCAAGCAGCAAAAATGCAGCACAAATATGGCATAAAAGCAGCTCACAAACACAAACACGCACACATAAAGTGCATGATCGCTTTATCAGCTGTGCGAGCGAGTGAGCGAGCGAGCACGCAAGCGAGTGAATAGCAGCCGCATTGCAGCGGGCAGCGACCGACTAACCGAGCGACCGTCAGAATTTACCTGCAGCGTTAATGCTTATGCTTGCCCTTCTAAAAAGCAACACACACACTCACACCACCACGCAAACTTGCGCGGAGCACAAATCACTCAAAAGTCTGCGCTCGTCGCGGTCACTCAAACAACGCCTCTCGCTGCTCCCGCAGTTGCCAACAACAACGGTTGCGTCAAAAAAAAACTCACTCATTGAGCGCGTAAAAGCGTCGTGACGTCAGCTGACTAAAGCTTTTTTTCGTATGTGCGCGCTCGCGAATATTCTAATAAGCAATTCAATTCATTTGGTTTTCAAACGCGCAACACAACGCAACGCAACGCTGGCAAACGTAGCGCGCGGCGCATAGCTTCAAAATTTTTAATTGAAAAAACATAAATTGTGTTAAATATATATATTAAAAGCATAATAATACCTATACTTATATACATATACATATTTGTGCGAGTAGTGCGTGTTGTGTTATATAGTGAAAAGTGCAATATCGTTTCAATTCAATTGAATATTTTTAAACGAACCAAAGATAAAAAAAAAAACACGCAGCAGCGCCAAGTTGCCGCAAAACAGTAAAAAAAGGCTAATTGAAAAACTAAATCAAAGCAACAGACGCGGGTGCGTCGTCTTCGCTTGTTTTTTTTTTCAAAAAAAAAAACGGTAATTGCTGCTTTTGCTACTCCTTTCCTTTCCATTACTAGCAAAACATGCGAGAGTACTTTTCGCTTCTTCTACACGGAATCCATATTTGTTTTTGCGTTTTGGACATCACACGCACACACAAACACTCACACATGCGGCTGCTAAGTTACACTTGTTTGAGCTTTGCTTTGCAAAGACTTTCTGCTAGTGTTGTTGTTATTGTTGTTTTTTCTCTTTTTTGCTGCTGCTGTAGAAAGAAAAAACGACGATTTTCACTTTTATTTGAGACCAGTCCCAAGTCTGTCTAGGCCAACAGGCACGCCATAGACCGATACACCTGTTTGCGTGTCTCTCTCTCACTCTAACTGTATGTGTTGTGTTGTGTGATTGTGTTTGTGTGAGTGTGTCGCTATGCAATCCAACTGCAGCCAACAACATAATAATCATCATCATGTTAATACATAATGAAGTTGAACCATTCATTTCTGCTCATAATCATAATGAGCAGCAAAATAAATGCCGAGAAGAAATTGGTGAAAATTGCAGCGTTAATTTATTATTTGTGGAAAAAGTACACACAAACACAGATAGACAAATATATATTTATATGTATATACATATATATATAGATAATGTGTACAGCCGCGAAAAAGGTTCAACGAATACATTGCATGTATTGTGAAATTCGAAAAAAAAGTGGTAAATGCCAAATGGCAAAAATAGTTTTTTTTTTCTTGGTTTTTTGGCTTTTATCACAGCCAATTAAAGAAAAAAGTATTACGACCACTTTATAGACGCAGGCCTTATCTGAAATTTAAAGAAAAAAATGTAAATTAAATATTTGTTGCGCAGCCAAGAAAAAAAAAAAAAAAATAAACAAAATAAAACGCTGAAAAAATAGAAGCCAAAAAAAAAACGGTGTCAAAAATGGTGTCAACTAATTTGTAAAATATGCAGTTGCATAAAATTTGTGTTAGATGTTGAAGAAAAGTGCGAAAAAGTGTATAAAATAAATGTGTGTTAATTGCAGTTGTTGTGTGTGTTAATTTCAGTTAAATATTTATATTATGCAGCCATCGTTTTGTGCTCTCTTTTGAGAAGGAGAAAGTAAAATGGCAATTTAATAAAAAAAATTGTTTGTTTTACGCCGCCAACAATTGGCATATGAAATCTATTACGAAAGATATTAAGTACTCCTGATATAAGCAGTAAATTAATGAAATGTGCCCCTAATTGTTGTGTTATTGTTGATTACAATTTGAACGGGGGCAAAAACTAAGTAATAACAATAACAAAAATTAGAAAGAACGATTCGTTTTTGGACTGCCGAATATGAAATACCCTTTGTACAATGAATATCTATAGATGATCAATTGTTTTTATATAATACAGTACTTAAGATAAGTTTGGTGCTGATAACAATATTGTAGATCTATTAGAAGGTAAGGAACTGTTTTATTGCGAAGTTTGTTTGACATATCTAAAGAACCAAATAGTTATTTATAAAAAAACAATTTTTGAATTGTTGTTTCAATCGCAGCTTAATGATATCGTAAACAGTTACTGATAAGCTTATGCTGGTGTGTTTGGAGGATTGTGATAAGCTTTAATGCCAAAGATTTTGAATTTGAATATGATTATAGCAAGGTTTAAAGAAGATTATTTTAAAACTAAGAGAATAGTTGACATATAATCATTTAGACTTTTCAAGAAATTATATTTACCCTAAAGAGTCGTCGATAACTCCCATTTCACATTAAAAAGGTATTAAACCCCGCAAGGCTGTAAAAAAACACAAAATAAAATAAAAACAAAGTGTAAAACATACAGAAAAAAAATGTGTGTATTAGTCTCATGAAAATGCAATAACAATTATATCTATGATAAATGCTAAGCCAGACAGCGACCACAATTTGCGCACTCTACACGTCAAAGGCAATTAATAAATAATTAATTGCCCAGCCTAACACACACAATTGATCATACTATACAATAACTCCAAGGCACAAAAAAAAAAAAATATTACACTCGTACACTCGACTACAAATCATCTCTCAAGTACATTAATAATGCGCCTTCTGTTGAATGAAGACCGTAAACTAGCCCACGCGGCAATTCTCAAGATGAGCTCAAATGAAAAAAAATAAAATAAAATAAAAAGGCTTGAAAAAATTGCTCGAATTGCAAAATGTGTTTACACGATGCGCTTATCGCGAAATCTTCAAAGATGCACGAACTTTATCAAATAGTTAATAAACTTACTTCCGTTGCAACGGTAAAGATATTACAGGGGACAATAATTGTATTTGGTCGTCAAGACAGCTCCGGCGATCTACGCTAATTAGTGTATTTGTATTTGTTGAATTAAACATTTGATGCGTCATCTGTTTTTGCTCTTCTATTTGCCCTTTCGCTTTTAGCTGCATTTCCATGTTTATCATTCACTACGATCTATATATAGTATATCACAATAAACCGCAAGGGCAAAGACGGATATAAAATGCAGATTAATGGAATAGATTAGAAATTAGAACAATAATAAAAGAATGTCGTAGATAAATCTCGGAACTTATCTGATAAACTGATAAACAAAGGGAAAAACAACGAAAACAAAGAGGAAGTAATAAAATCAGCTAAACATGATTAAAAACAGCTGATAACAAACAGAAAAGAAAGCAAGTAAATAATAAAAAAAGAAATCAGAGCCAAGGTTACGGCGATAACGACGATAACGCAAGTCGTGTAAGTTGTCTGTAAGGGAAAAGTTTGATAAAAAGAAGTGAACACACAAATAAGAGTTTGAAAACTTGTTGAGTTTTTCCCATTACTATTATTAGAATGAAGTACACAACAAAAGAGGAAACCAAAAGCGAACCAAAAATAAAAGCTACAAAAATCAAGATAAATACTTTCAATATCAAGGTTAAAGTTACAGCAACTTGATGATGACAAAGAAAGATAGTCGAAGAGAACATAATGCAAAATATTAATAATATAGAGTCTAATTAAGTTTATTGTGATATTGAGCGCTCGTATAAACGTAGTTCGATGGTGTGCTAATTGAGTGTGTGTGAGTATTTGTGTGTGTGTATGTCTGTTCGTGAATCATTCCCATCACGCAAAAATCTATTTGAATTGTTTTATGGCAGTCCGAATATTTGCACGCAGCCAAACATAAAGCACAAAGCATAATAATAATACACACAGCTCACACATACACACACACCCAAATCACACACACGCACATACAGCAGCTAGTTATGCTAGAAAATTAAATTAATATACACATTTTTTTTACTCAACGAAAAAACACCCAAACAAAATGATAAAATAAAAAGCGACACCAACAAAATAAATGTGCCTAGTAACAGGCACGCACAAAAATGCAAATACAACAATTCAAAGTAGAAAGAAGAACAAAAGAAAAAGAGAGATTAAAGACATAAGATAGAGCGACTAAAGCGACAGATATAAAAAGAAGCATAGCCCATAGACCAGACCCGAGACCCATATGCCGATACCGCAAAGCAGCAGGCAAAAAGACAAAACCAACAAAGGGGCCAGAGAAACGCAGCAAGAAGGGAAAAGCAGCAACAGCATAGATAACAACGCGGAAAACAACCAAAAATATTCAGTTGAAAAATATGTTGTGGGCTCAGTGCAAAGGCAAACGTTAAACGGTCAGGAGCAGGCGGTCAAACCAATAACAAATAATAATAAACAAATAAATTTAGGGGCAACACATTAAAAATGTGTGGGAAAAACAGAACTTATATAGTTAAAGATGTGTGGGTGGTGAGGGGCGATTGGGGGACAGAAGAAAAAGTCGAAAATTGAGCAAATTTAAAGCAAATTAATTAATTTAAAAAAAACGACGGCCAGCTGGGGCTTTAACAATTTGCTGGCATTGGCGCAATAAAATACCATAAAAAAAAACAAAAATACACATAAATAACAAGAAATTTTAAAATTAGAGCTTAAAAGATCTAAAGATAAGCGCTTAAAGTGATTTAAGACTAAGTTAAGCATTTGTTTATACACAAAAAAAGCAACTAAAATGTGACTATAAATTTGAGTAGAGATCGTTTTTGAGAATAACACAGATTTTGAACTAAACACATGTTAGATAAGCGTGAAAAGTGATGTGAAGTCTTTACGAAACTTCTAAAAGTTAAATTAATTATATGAAATGAGTTATTAAGTGCTTTTTATATAAATAGCATACAGAATTTAAAGATTGAGCAAAGAATTTGGCATTGAAATTGTTTAATGCGTACTTAAGGCAAAGAATGTCAGCACAAATCAGCTTTGTGGGCACCTTCAAGCTTTAATCAATCGGAATTTGTTAAATAGGAAGCAGAATGATGTTTAAAATATGATATTTAAGCATGTTAAAGCTTCTTTGCATACATTAAGTGCCCAATCAGCTGCTCAAGCAGCTTTCAAAGCACCTGAAAGCTTAAAATGCAAGCTCAACGTTAGCTTTTTGTAAATATATACAAGAGAAATCTGAAAAAGCTCATTAAAGCTTTCTTTAATCTCAAGCGTTTAACTTACAAGCGACAGCTTGAAACATTCGCACTTTTCTTCTAATTATTATTTATAATAAATACTTTTATTGAAAGCCTTTTCTTATATATTTATCTTTACTCTCCTTTTTCTGTTTGCAGTGCGGGACACTAGACGGAGCCGCCGAACCGTTATTTCATCAGCAGCGCAACAACAGAATGGACGTCTACCAGATCGACGATGGTTTCCACTCGGACGGTGGCACCGAGACGCCGCCGCCGTCGCCAAGTTCGGGCTCCTCGATCGCCTCAACCTCGGACCATGGCTCGCTGGAGAGTGTGGATACCGGGGGAACACAGCGCCTGGCTGTGCTGTCGTTTGAGCAGGTGCGCAAGCTGCACACTGTCATGGACGAGAAGGTGGCCATACACGGACGCGGCAATTTTCCGACGCTCGAGGTGACGCTGAAGGATCTGGTTAATCTGGTGCGACGCAAACTGGAGGCGGACGTCAACAGCGGCGGTGCTGGTGTCTTAGTTAAGGATATACGCCTGAATGGCGGCGCAGCTAGTCATGTGCTGGCCAGCGAGGATCAGCCGTACAACGATCTGGATTTGATCTTTGCCATCGAGCTGAGCTCACCGCGTGTCTTCGATCGCGTCAAGACCGCCGTGCTGAACACACTGCTCGACCTAATGCCCGAGGGCGTCTGCAAGCGTCGCATCTACACGTGCTCCCTCAAGGAGGCCTACGTTGGCAAAATGGTCAAGGTGAATAACAACAATGACGGCGATCGCTGGTCTCTCATCTCGCTGGGCAATTCGCCGGGCCACAAGAATGTCGAACTCAAATTTGTCGACACAATGCGCCGTCAGTTCGAGTTCTCCGTGGACTCGTTCCAAATTGTTCTGGACTCGCTGCTGCTGTTCTACGACTGTGCCGCCTTGCCCATATCGGAGAACTTCTATCCCACTGTGGTGGGCGAATCGGTCTATGGTGATTTCCAGGAGGCGCTCTATCATTTGCAAAATAAATTGATCTCAACGCGCCAGCCGGAGGAGATACGCGGCGGCGGTCTGCTCAAATATTGTAATCTACTCGTGCGCAATTATACAGCCGTCGATTCGCAGCTGATCAAGACACTCGAGCGCTATATGTGCTCTCGATTCTTTATAGACTTTCCCGATATCAATACGCAGACCACAAAGCTGGACGCCTATTTGCGCAATCATTTCTGGGGCGTCGAGGAGGAGCCGCTGCAGTACGAGTACCTGATGCATTTATATAATGTTGTCGAAATGTCCACCGTCTGCCTGATGGGACACGAGCGCCGCCAGACGCTGCTGCTCATCCATTCGCTGGCCAATCAGGTGAAGCAACAACAGGAGCAACAGTATCACCATCACCAGCAGCAGCAGCAGCATCACCATCACCACCATCATCACCATCAGCAACAGCAGCAGCAACAGCAGCAGCAACATCATCAGCAGCAGCAACATCATCATCACCATCAGCAACATGCATACCTACAGCAGCAACAGCAACAGCAGCAGCAACTGGATGCGCAGCAGTCGCCGACTGTGCTGACTTTGGTGGCAACAACGGCGACGCAGCAAACACCGCAGACGCAAACGATTTATGTGCAACAAGCGGCGCCGCCCAGTGCCACAATATGCTGCAGCAACACAGCGCCAGCAACAGCAGCGCCAGTGACAGCAGCTGGCGGCACAGCGGCAACAGTTGCAGATGCACAACAACAGCAGCAGCCACAGACACAGACCATACAGATACAGGCGGGTCCGCCGGGCTTGATCTATGCCAATGGCGTTTACTATGCACCTGTGATACCCAGCACCATTTGCACCTGCAATTCGACCTGGCTGAGCACGTGATTGGAGCAGCAACAGCCACCGCCACAGCAACTCGAACCACAGCAACAGCAACACTTTAGCAACAACAATAGCAACAGTAACAGCAACCTTATTATTAGCAGCAATAGCAGAGCGGAGATGATTGAGGATGTGGCAGCAACAGCAGCATCAGCAGCAACAGCAGCAACAGCAGCAGCAGCAACAGGCAGTTTGGTTTTGATGCAGCAGCAAATTAACAATATGCCAGTTTATAAACTGAAACAAAAGCAGCAGCAGCAGCAGCAATGGAAGCAGTCTTGGGTACAGCAACAGCAGCAACAGGAGCAGCATCAGCAACAGGACCAACCAGAGCAACAGTTGGTGTGTGGCACCTACAGCGGACAGTTCGCATATTTCTATCCGCACGACGGTTCGGCGCCCAGTTTGTTGCTGCTGGGCGAGGATACGTATTTAAATGTGACGACGGCCCAACAACAACAACAACAACTTCAACAATATCTATAAAAGAAAACAAAAGAGATAGAAAAGGATTCAATACCCAAAAAAAAAAAAGAACAAAGATTGGGTTACTTCAAGCGGGCCTTAGATGTACAAACTATATATACATATATATGTGTGTATATGTATATATGTATAGGCACACACACATATACACAAACACCCACATATATACGTCTATATACATACATATATACATATACTGTTGTTCCTTTTCTATATATTTTTGTACGCACGCTAAAGAGTCTCTCTTCCCCTCAACTCCCTCTCTCTCTCTATAAACCCACAAATTGTTGGCTGTTATGCGGAATAATATGGGAATAATGTTTTTGATGTAGCTACAAACACACATTCACACTCACACTCACACACACACACACACACACACACAATCATGCCAATTTGACTGAAGAGCCGCTGTTCGGGCCAAGTTAATCGGAACAGCCAAATCAAAAAAAAATCACTTGAGGGGCCAAGAGGCAGATGGATGAAGAAAATGCATGAAACAACTCCGCTATCAAAACAACAACGACAACAACTTTATATTTATAACAACCAACGAAAAACAGTAAAACAATACATATTTTTTTAATTTTTCTTTTGCGTCGCTAAAAAAAATTTCCTTGTATCATCAACGTAAATCCAAACAAAGAAATACCTCTACTTGTATACCAAAACATATATATTCCTATATCACTTTTGCTATTGATTAAACTTAACTTTTTGATAGACCCTAAAATACCCTACAAAAAAAGCATCAAAAACCAATAGAAACCCCTTACATTTTACACACTTCCTGCTCGCACCCGTTATGAATTGATTTTGTAATAAAAAAATAAGTAAAAATTTGCGACGCAACACCCTAAAAAAAAAACTGATAAACTTTTCTTATTTTTATTTGGTGTGCATTTGTTTTTACAGCTCTCCAGTTGCAGCCTAATCCTCCCTCCACGACCCCGGCCCCTTTTAATCATAAACCCATTAACCATTTACCGTAAAAAGATCATCCTATATTATAATTATTTTTGAATTTGTTCGTATGCTATAAACGCAGCTGCCTTTGAGCCGCCGCATAGAAATTCCATGCAAATTATCTACGTATATATAAATAAATAATTAAAAAAAAATAAAAATAAAAATAATTAAATACAATATACTACACATATATATTAAAAAAAAACCAATACTTATCAATCACAACAGAAAAAAGAAAATACCACAAAAAAAGCAAAGGCAAAAATGATGACATGTATATATAAATATATATATTAAAAGAAAACAAAAAAAAAACGATAAATATTAGTCAAATTTTAGCTGTCAAAATTGACATAATATGCAAGCGTAATGAATTGTATTTATATATATTATATATTGTATATGATTTAACATTAACTCTTAACTCTTAACTGTAATTCTAAACTAAAACTCTTTTTAACTGTAGCTGTGTCAACAATCAGATACACTTACATTATTTTGGTCTAGCAGTGCAGTTATTTAAAACAAAACCGAAACTAAATGTATCTCAGCGTAAGACGTTGCTCAATGTGGGAAAAAAGTAAACCTGAAAACTGAAAAAATACAATGATAGAAATTTACAAGCAGCTTGCAAAACTTAACTTGAAGCATGTCAAACGAAAAAATCAAAAAAAAAACAAAATCTCTTTTATACTTAAACAATTTTTGTACAGCAGTAAACAGAAATGAAAAATGAAAGATGAAAATGTAAGAATGTACGAAAACTTTGCTACAAATTTTTTCAGTGTGTTTTTTTTATATAAATATATATATATAAATATGCTAAAATTATGCGTGTAAAAGTGTAAAACTGTTTAGAACTGTAGTTTATATACAAATAATAATAATAATAACTAAATGTAAAACTAATGGTATCTAGTGAAGTTTAACAACAGCAGCAACATGATTGATTGATTGATTGATGTGATCTGATGTATTGTGATTGAGTGACTGTTTTTTGGCTTGTTCGTTTGTTTGTTTGTTAAAAACTGCTGGGTGATAATTTATGAATGATTCAACTGATATACATTTATATATATATATCCACAATATACCATATACAATAACATGTAAAGAGAAATACTTATAATAATAGTATATTTGTTTATTGTCTGCAAACAATATTCAATGAAAGACAAAACAAACAAAGCATGAAATTTGAAGTCCAACAGAAAAAAAATGATATGCTATGTTTCCTCTGTAACATGTTAGCAGCTAACAGCACTGTTAATGTTACTGTAACTGTTACTGTTAACTGTCACACTGTTAACTTTACTTAATTTGCGTTTAGCACGTGTTTTTTATACTTTTCTGTGCGTACTTTAATTTAAATTTAACATTTATTTTTGCATAGCCTCCCAAAATAGCAAGAGAATTATGTTTTGAATTTTTGTATTGTATTAACTTTAGTTTAAACATTTCGTGACACTGATTGATGTTTATATAATGTGTGTGTGTATGTGTGTGTGTGTGTGTGTGTGTATACATATGTATTCCAAACCAAAAACAAAAACGAAATCAAAAGAAAAAACTTAAATTCAGAGAAAATCTTTTAACTTTGCTCACAACCTGGCTGCATGACTTTTTTTATACATATACTTGTAAAAAATATATATATGCATACATATACATATATGTATATATATATATATATATGTTATATATGTATATATATATATTTCTAGATGTAAGAAAGCGAAAAGAAAGAGAAAGAGCGAATGATTAAAGCAATTGATGATCACGCTGGTGAAGAAGATAAATAGAGCGAATAGTCTGTAAGTGTGTAGAGAAAATGATGAATTAAAAAATAAATCAAGAAACACAACAAAAAAACCGTGTGGACATTTTTGTGAAAAATGCGCGTAATTTTAAATTTATACAGAACACAAGTAACAAAAAATAAATAAATGTAAATTTAAAGAAAAGAAAAGTGTAAAACGCAAATCAAAAATGAAAAATCAAATCAAATCAATCAACAATCTATTGAGATTTGTATATAATATTATAATAATACTACGCTACACTATACTATACTATATATGTATGTATATCTAATTAATACAAACACATACACCCACATACACATACACATACACAAACACACACATACACGCCCACAATATATATATACCTATACATAAATATTACTTACATATTACAATATATATATATATATATTATATAAATAATAATCTTAATTATTATGTATGTATCTACAACAACAATTTACCATATACATATTACTTCTGTGCGCTTCTTGCGATCTAAGGAATTTCAATAAAAACAAACAAAAAATACCTAAAAAGTATAAAACCAACCTAAAATACAAAAAAACAAAAATTTAATTTTTTAAATTGCTTTTATTTATTTAATCTATCGCGTTGACAATCTCTCCACTTTGGACATTGGTTACGGCGATCGTTGTGTGTTTCCTCCTTTCCAATTTGTTTTTCTCTGCTTTTTTCTTTTGGCCAAACATCTGCTGTGATTATGACAGACACAACAAGCCTATGATTCAACGGCAGCTGCATCTTCATCTCCAGCTGGAAACTGGGAGTCCAACTGGCGACTGGCGACTTGCGCCTGATTGTCCACTTTCGCTTGCTCCTCGAAGGCTGGTTTCGGTCGCTGCACAAACATTTAATTTGCTTGTTTATTGTATAATGTTTTGTTTGGCAGCAACAAACAGCATCAGTAGCCAGCATTTAATGTCCGTATCTTGTGATGCGGTTTTCGGTCATGGAAATTTTGAACCCGGCTGTGTTGATAAGTGTTCGTAAATATAAAATATGACAAATCTTCTGTTGCCACCGGCATGATTTATGCATTTCGATTAAGTTGTTTCTGCTAAAAACTTGCCCACAAAAAATTTGCTGTTCACATACATATTATTAATTTGTTTTTTTTTCGTGTAGTTAAATTTATTTATTTATTAAATTTATGCATAGTGTGTGACTTAATGCTTAGCTATTATAAAATTGACATCAGTTTTATATGACATAATACGGCAAAGGTGTTTTGCCAATTTTCAAGAATAGCCCAAATAATAGCATTCAAATTTCACAAGTTGCGCGCCGTTCAGAGACTAAGCACCTGCATACGGACAAAAGCTGTCAGCTTTTGTCAGGCAACAATACATCGTTTGGTATTTTTACTCTTGCCGATTAAATTTGCTCATCTTCAAAGCCATATTTTTTTGGTCAATTTTTAGTGCTAAGTGGGTGTAGCTCCAAAGAGTGTAAGCTCGAGCTTTTAGTGTCGAACGTGGATTCGTAACGAGCGGTGGGCAGAAGCAACGTGCTTGAGCCAATTAATTTGCAACACACACACACAAAACACTAAAGACACACACATCAACACAAATAAAAGAGTGCACAAAGTGAAGTTTAGGCAATAGAACGACCTAAAGTGACACACAAACAAAAGAAAAATCACAAGCTTCTAGGAAACAAGTGCTGGGTAGTGCGTAAATTGTGAAACGAGTTGTATTCATTGAGAAAAGTGCGTAAAACTCAAGCTAAAACAGTCAAGTTTTCATTTTAACACACATACACACGAGCACATGCATGCGCACACATATACACACACACGCACAACACGTAGAGTTACCTGACACACACACCGCCTTACACTAACTGCCGCATTTTCTTTTTACTCATACCGCCCCCAACCTACTACACTCTTATACGTGAATGTGTTTGTGTGTAAATTTTTGATGGCGCTGGCTTTTCTTTTCGTGTTTTCATTTTGAAAAAGTCGCCAAAGCCAAAGCAGTTCGAGGGCATTTCAAGCAAAGTTGCCTAGTTACTCAGATCTTTAATTAAAACATAGAAGACAGCTGTGCTTGTGTTTTTAGTTATACAATGGAGGTTTTGTTTGGCTCAGTGGTAAAGCTGAAGCCACAGTCAAAACCGTTCTTTAATGTAAAAGGCACACACGCACACACATGTTTGTAAGTGTATATGTAGATATAAGAATTACAAACACAAAACGTAACCTTCAAAGCTTGTGCAATGGTTTTGCTGTCCAACTCTGCAGCTGAAGCAGCAGCCGCCGCTGCCTCAGCTGAAGCATTATTAGAAAGAGAGCGCAAAACAACAAACTAACTGAAAGGGGACGCCATTAAAGAACGTAATTAATGATTACTTGTCGCTGAATGCAGAAAGAAGAGTAGAACAACATTCAGTGCTAGAAGGCATTATTGTTTTACGTGCAGGAAGAAGTGAATAAGAAATTTATGCGAATAATGAAAAAAAGGAAGATATGTTTTAAAAAGATATTTTCATATATAATTGCATAAAATGTATAGAGATCATAGAGAAGAAGCAAATGCAGGGCCTTAGCTTTATATGCCAGTTGGCCAGGTGTATATGTATGTCAACCGCAAACATGGCCCACATACTCCCGCATGCACAACTGATTAATTGTCAGCGCTGGAAAAGCGTCTGTCCTTACCCACCCACTCCACTCCGCCCTATATCAACACATAGCACTTTCTCAATGCCATAAACGAACACTAGACTATGTACACATGTACTTTGCACTTTGTTTATTCAATAACATATTCACCCAGTGCACCCTGTTTAGCTATTCCCCGGTTGAATGCGCTTTTGCAGCTCAATTATCAAATGCTTTTAAAGCTGTGGGCGCCTTAAGGGGCCTCTACTAAGGGACATATTTGGTCTTTACGCTACATGGTTTATTCGATCTGTTAACTAACCTTTATGGTATATGCCAACAACTTTAATATATAGTCCACTTTTTCAGGATATGCGCAAAACGCGACAAACGTGTGTAGATAAGAAACATGTTAATAACTCTATTACATAGCAATATGTTTATATAAGGCTCTTACACAATGGGCATACATTTATTATTTAAGCACTTCACAAAGCTCTCGTTGAATATAGAAAAGTAGCTTAACAAAGTTATCTATGTAATTTTTGTCAAGCTTTGCCCACTGTACGAGTTCAATACAAATGATTGCCATACCGATTATTATAATTATTATTAAGCAGCGTGGAATATGTGGAAATATGGTGAGAGAAATACCCAGACGCGACTCATTTTGATATCAATTATTGGATATTGCGAATGGGGGCAGTTTTAGCGACACACACGAAGGCGTATATAGGTTGGAAGAATAAATTATGTACATTAAAATGCTAGGGTTGACATTATATAAATGCACTCGTAAGTGCAATTGCGACATTAAAAAGCCCACAAATGGCGACAATTCCGAAAGTGACATCAGTTGAGACCTTGCCGAGAACAGCAAATGATGATGATGATGACGCTGATGATTGATCTAGTCTTTTTGGACAGCTTTCGGTGGGAACTACACGTAGTTCTCAGATTGTTTTCGACTGAACTGGCTAATGATTGTGAAGAGACGGAAACCGAAGCCGAGTCCAAGACCGAGCCCACAAAGCGCGACGAATGACGCATTCAAAATAAATATAAACAACGAAACAACAACAGTAACAGCAACAACAACCGCAGTAAGAACAGTGAAAAAACAATAACAATACATATAATACGTTTGACGTTGACGTTAAGCGCCGAAATTCGAAGATAAACAAATCGAATGCTCGCTGACTGGTACAAAAAAGTTGGCATTGTCATTCGGTATGCCATTGGCCCTGTCCCAGCCCCAGTCTCTGCCGCAGTCCGTTCCCATTTCCAATTCCATTGCTTTCCCCACCCGCCGCTTATTTGATTTGTCGGGACACGTTTCTTACGTTTTCCTTGGGTCTCTTTATGGACTTATTTTCGGCCAGAGATCAAAAACAGCAATAGCAACAACAACAACAACAAGTGGAAGAAGGAAAAACAGGCAAAGGACAATGCCAACAGGCCGTATACGTAATGTTTCGTGCCAAGCGCAGTTACCACATGCACAAGCCATATACATATATCGCCATATATGGGCCTGGGGAACCGGGCCAAGTTCTGTTAGTATTAGTCCTTGGCAGTCCTTGGGCATGTGGGCGACAAATTTCGCATTGATTATGCAACAGTTTGGCGGATTGAGCGTGTAGCGTAAACAAAACTCTGCAACGCGACCAAAATACAAGCAGAAATCATATAAAATACATACAAGGGAACAGCTGAAAAGGGAGCCAGGGATTATGGAGGAGTTGGGTGTCCTGGGAGTCGTGAGAACACGTAAAAGTTGGCTAAACTTAAGAACGTTTTGTAGACTTAGATCGACTTGACGAATGCACTTTCTATATATACCTTGTCGAGTATTGATTTGATATGTGCTACATCAGCTAAGTTCAGTCTCGATCGGACAGGTTTTTTCCATTGTTTCATATTTACTTTAATAACCGAAGCGTTTATAGGCCAATTACGAAGCTCAGTCTGAAACATATTAGTCGTTATACACTGCGACACATGAATTGCATTGTTTCCCTCCCTCCTTTCGTAATTGCAGGAGAACAAGTACAGTTACTTATAACCGGCAAGAACAAGACACAAACTAAACAATATGACGTGCACTGCGTTTTGGTATAATATAATTGACTGTAGCACGTCAACGTCAACAACCCAAGGAATAGTTACATCGACAACAACAACAGCAACAACAACGGCGGCGACAAGAATAACAACAACTTTTAACAAGAAATATATATGTGGAAATACAGTTGCTTCCATTGAATGTCAGTCAAAGCAGTCGCTGGGTTATTGCACGCTGTGTAGCTGAAATTCAAGCTAAAAATGGGACTGTCTGTAGGGGGGCGTGGCATTTGGGCGTGCTCATATTTAATGCATTTCAGTTTTTATATTAAACTGCGTTGCACGCTGCGTATACGTTATGTGTCATGTGTGCCCCCAAACTAAACATTGGACAACTGTCCAAGTAAATCTGAGCTAGCTCGGCTAACACAAACCTTAAACTGTAAACTATTAAGTGATGATGTGACCGTGTGACGCACACACACAATACACACCTCACACCCCCGCACACACACACACACACACACACATAGCTAGCTAGCTAGCATGGAGCAGCCAAGTATTTTGTTGACGGAATTTATTTGCGTTAAGCTTTAAACAGACGAGCGGCGCTTATCAAGCCCAGCACTGAGCCAAGTTAAGACGTAATTCATTCAAAAGTCAACACACACACACACACACACACACTCATCCAACTACTTGCTTACTTAGCTTTGGCTACAAAATTAGCAATTACAATGGTTGTCATTAACAGCAACATCTATGGACTATGGCACCTAAAGCACATGCAGCTGTGCCAGTCAGTCAAACTCAACCTCCTTCCCTCTTTTACTCCCTTGCCTCTGCCTCTTTCTCCCTCGCAAATATTTGTCAATTTTGATTTACTGGCCAGACCAGCTTGACTTGTATACAGGGTGTGCCGTCGCATAGACCAACGCCGAAACCAGTAAACGAAACGAATGCAAATAAATCACAGCAGAGGCATTAATTAACTTTAAAGTAGTGTGCAATTTATATACTATATACGCTTATTCATTTTTTATAAATGTGCATATAGTACCTACTAAATGTTTACTATATACATGTGTTTATGGCATTCTAAATAAAGGCATTGCTTTGTCATGCCTACAGGCTAGTTTACTCCATTACTTATTATTATTAGCTTGTGGTTGCATATTTATAAAGGCCTTGTTTTATCTTTTTCAAATACAACTTAGTTTAAATACCATTTTTATATTCATATTTCGCTTTTAGCTGTAAACGATAAAGTTAGCTATTTAAATAGCAAATGTGTGGTTTCTACTAAATGAGTTGACTAAATTGAACTGAAATATCTCATCTCTCCTATAAAGTACAGTTTATCTTATTCACTCCAGACAAGTTTCCAAATACTTTTCTAATCAACTTTTGTTGTCTGAAAAAAAGACAACAGAAGCCTGACAGACACTTGTGTATTCACGTCCGACACTGACGCAGATCTCCGACTTCCGCGACTGTCAGCAAAATTGCGAGTGTAAATATTCGTATTCCAGAACTCCGAAATTTGTTTGCCAAGTCATGAGAACTAATAGATCAAAGCTAGACAAATAAACGAGCCCTGGGAAAGAAGTTGCATTTAAATTTGTAATTTAAAATGTTTTTAATTAAATTAAACTTTAGAAAAACCCCCCATTGATTAATATTTAAATACAAAGAAACTTTAATCAACTTAACTAACTTACAGGCAAGTCTAATGAATTGCATTAAAATTTCTAATACAAATTTGAATGCAAAGCCAACCACAAACACATTTTGACCATAATTGGTCTACATGGCTTAAAACAACACAAATTAATTAAAAGCTTTGTATATAGAATATTGTGTGTATATGTACCCTAAATAGGGTAAATAGGAGGGTATATATAGTTTATATGGTTTATAGATTTATGTAGCCTAACTTATTTTTCTTTATATCAAGTATTCATTTATATATTATACTATATTGAGTATTAATATTCAAAGCTGTCGGCCAAATTTGAGATGAGTTGTTTTGTCAGGTTATTCCCCCAAGTGATTAATTGCT
This sequence comes from Drosophila lacertosa, assembly GCA_004143845.1. Lineage (NCBI taxonomy): Eukaryota > Metazoa > Arthropoda > Insecta > Diptera > Drosophilidae > Drosophila > Drosophila lacertosa. Next base: position 65,138 of record SCDZ01000287.1, on the reverse strand, counting down.
GCCTATAAATGTTGTCTTTGTATTCTATAAAAGTTCTGAAATTTTAACAATGGGTATGCCCCTAGTCGTGCACACTCTCCTACCCACTCGATGGGCAACATCTGTTTGTTGCTGCATATTAATAATTTTGTATTGTGAATTGAAATGCAAACATTTGCAGATGAATTTATCAGAGCACATATATTTAGGGGCATATAGTAGAGAGCTCTTACATAATGATGGCACATAAATGTGCGTTGATTGTTTGCGCACATGTCTTTGATTTAGCAGGGGTTGGGAGGGAATGGCATGCGTGGGTGTGTGTGTAGTGTATTCATTGTGCTGCGCTTTTGTTATCAGCCGCACTCGAAACTCGCACCTTGAGCCAGATTACCGAAACCAATTTAGGCCAGCGTACTGGCAGCCATATAGCTTATGTACCAGAAACTATACTGTATATACATACTATATATATGCACACTTGCAAATGTGCTTGGCTGCTGCGCTAAAAGGGCAAAGTTCAACTAGTGGCTGGGGGAGGGAAAGAGTGGCAGCCACTGTGGCAATTAGAAAAGGTAGCGAGCTGCTGCTGCAGTTGTTGCAGGTTGCACGCTGCACGTTGCTGGCTGCTTAATGCCTTAGGGCGCTCGTCCTTTTGTTTTCACCTGCCATTCACTTTTACGCGTGACGCACATACCACAAATAGCTGCCACCAACAGTTGCACAGAGGGTGGCAGGAGGTGGGGAAGAAGACACTCTTCTGAGCTGCCAATGCAGTACTCGAGATATGAATAGACTCACGTGAAACAGCCAGTTGTTCGTCAGAGTATCTCCACGATTGTCATTCACAAAACGAATCAATTTGATTTACGCTTTTTGTTTGTGTAGCGATTTCCAGCAACAGCAGCTTTAAACGGTGCTTTCTGTTAGTGGCAATTAGAATGCAAACTAGTTAAGCCTTTTGTTTTTGCTACAATACCAAACAACAACAACAAGTTCGTTGACGCTCAACGTGTTCCAGTCGCTGAGTCACAGCGTCTGGTCTGGTTGGATTCAGATAAGGTGCGTGTATTCATAGATTTCGTAGCGCTTTGGACCAGTTTCAACCGGCGACAGCTGACAGCCAACAGGCACTTGGCCTGCCTCGACTTGGCCGCAGTTTATCGAGGTCTCTTTTTGCAAATGCCCCAAAATATATATATTATTGAACTCTCTCTGGTTCAGGTTCTTATTGTTTGTGCTGATTAACGAAAATAAAGTACGCCAAATAAACGGGTTGAAATTAAAAAAGAAGAACACAATCTTTTTGAGTGCCAACAAGCTTTCTTTTAATACCCCTGCTGGCACTTAAGAGGACAATAAAGCCGTGTGAGTGTGTGTGTAATGGACAGAATGAGACATCAGTCCACAGGCTATATGTAAAATATGCTTATCACTTATGCAGAGATCAAAAATACACGTATACTTCATAACTTCTTTCTTTATCATGCACCTAATATACTTATAACCACACTCACATTTGCATAATCAATCTACCTACACATACACGCTCTCTATATAGTCGCCATAACAAATCCTTCGTCCTTGTAGCGCAATGCGTCTCGACACGAACTCAAATGTGGACTTCAAAGCGTTCGACTCCAGCTCCAGTTCCAGTACCAGCTCATGTGTAAGTCTACAAATAAGAAACCCAACTTTTGTATGCCAACTCTGACCCTTTTCGTTGATTGCAGCTTGTCAAATTGGATAACCTGGCCACCTGGGGTGGCTCACAGAAGACGGACACGCGTCTGCCCCTAACGGACTATTCAACGCTCGGCGGGCCGCGGCACAATTGCAGTCCCTTTCCACTGTCCAAAGATGTCAACAATCGTCTGGTGATTTGGTAAGTACTCTGGATCCAAGGCTGGTCCAACTCTCAGTCTAATGCACCGCTTTTAACAGGGATGGTGACATGACCACACTGGAGGTGGACGCCATCACGAATAGCAGCGATGAAACCCTGACTGAAAGCAATTGCATATCGGAGCGCATTATCGCCGTTGCCGGCAATCAACTCAAAGAGGAGCTCAGCACAACTGTAAAGGGTGAGTGTGATGGCTGTACTCTGCAAGGATTAAGCTCACTCATCCGTTTATCTCCCTTCTAGAGTGCCGCATTGGAGATGTGCGCGTGACGCGTGGATACAATCTGCCAGCCAAGTATGTTCTGCACACAGTTGCACCCGCCTACAAGGAGAAGCTCAAGACGGCCGCCGAGAACGCGCTGCACTGTTGCTACAGGTGAGCTCTGCTGCAATTTACATTTAGTATGCACTTCTAATTTGTATCCATTATTTAGAAACGTGCTCTGCAAGGCCAAGGAGCTGAATCTGCGCACCATCGCCGTGTGCAATGTGAGTGGCAATCAGAAGTCCTTTCCAGCCGATGTGGCCGCGCACATTGCCCTGCGTGAGTAATGCCCTAAGTCTAGTCTATATATCTCCGATATTGATCTGATTGGAAGGGGCCGTATATAGTATAGAGTATGAGTCGTAATAATGTCTGTTTGTATTTGTATTATCTGCTCGCTTATCTCTAGGTTAGTCATGTGGTCTGGCAATTGTCTAAACTGATTGCGAAGATTACTATTTTAGAGCTATTACTCAAGGATTATCATAATATTCATTTAATTTTTTTTAGAGATGACTCGTAAAACAAAGTTAAATCTTGATAGTTGTCTACTTATGGACTTCCAAACAGATTACGTAACAAATAAGACAAAACTTTCTTTGCTAGTTTAAATACCCTGTACTTCGCACTTGATCCAATCAGATCAGTAATGCATATTGGCAATATATGAACAAATCATTGACCTACTTCTTTCTCTGCAGGCACCATTCGTCGCTTTCTGGACAAGTTTACACAGCAGGTTGTGATACTGTGCGTGAACAGCAGCGAGCGCGGCACCTACGAGGTGTTGGCGCCGCTTTACTTTCCACGCGATCAGCTGGAGGAGCGCAGTGCACTGTGGCAGCTGCCCAAGGACACGGGCGGCGAGCTGGGCGAGCCGCAGCATCCTGACCCAGACCGACAGATACGCATCATACGCAATCCGCAGCACAGCCACAGTGTGCACATGCGTCATAGGCAGGGTAAGTTTTCAATCGATGACGTTTGTCGGCTATCAGCTGTCAGTTAGTTTGTGGCCGTTATCAGCAAGTTTGATATTACTTGGGTCTGCAGCTTTACCCTTGTGCTGATTGCTGGTTGTTTAGCTCCTCATCAGCTGCCGATAACGTCGATGTCGATAAGATTAGACAACACACGCACACACACAGGTATATACATGATATATATGCTTCTGCGTTGTGCCGAGTAGCATTCCCAATCCGAATCCGAATTCGTTCAAATTGCCAACATGCCCATTGCTATGGCTTCAGTTACGTTTTAAAGACGCCATCGTGTGGTCAGCCAAACGGCAAACGGCATCAATTGAACGCAATTTTCCAACGTTTTGCATTTTTCACAACTGATTAAACAATTGCATTGCAATTAAAACGCGACAACAACAAAACACAAAATAACAGTTAAAAACACACGCAATTCGTAAGTGACGCATATATAGTGTTAAAATCTGCACGTAAATCTATTTATAAACCTCGAAATTTAAAGTGAAGTGTCAAAAGCATTTAATTGCTTTAAATTATTTATAAATCTGATAAAAAAAACATTGTGTTTAAGCAACTCACGCTTCAAACTGACGTCAGCAATCTCAACTACCTTTTACACAATTCTGCGAAAAAAGTTGTTGCATACTTTTGGGCAGGCACAAAAAAATGATGCAAAAATAGATAAATTCAATTGAAATGCAGAAAACATTCAGAGGGGAAAACATGGCAAAAAAGCTTTAAGGGCATTTAAAGCTGAAATTCATATTGAAGTACAGGGGAATTAAAAGGGGCTTACAAGTTTATATTTATATTTAGAACAAGTACAAAATCAATTAATGACACTGGCTACAATACAATAAGTTAAGTTGGAACAGAGTTGTGATTAGTAAAAACTTTGTGTAGGAAGTAAAGTTTTGTATTATTATGAATCATTAGTTAGTTATTTTGTTGTCCATGGCAACTTCTTAGCTATACGGACGCCACTCTATTCATTTAAGAAGCCGCACGTAACGCAGTTGTATCAAAGAAAAAATGTGAAAATAAAATCATAAGCAAACATTTAAATTAACTGTGCGGCTTATCACGACATTTAGTTAAGATGAGTGTCAGCCATGATTTTAGCAGATGCTGTTTAGCTGATATGGTTGTTGTTGTTTTCATTGCTGCTTGGCAAAGTTCGCTTTTGGCCCACTTAAATCATGTCAACATCTGAAAACAACGCAACTCGCTTATCGCCACATCTGACGCCCATTGGCCGCCAGGCTGCCTCCCGCTCCACAGCAGCTGAGGAAGTGAGGGGCATCTTGTTGCCTCCTTATGTCCGTCCGCTCTCTCGTTCATCCAAGCGCTCAACGTTGTCGCTGTTGGCGTCGGCGTCGCTGCCGCCGTCTGGCAAAAGCGGCGTCCAAAAGCTGTCGACGCTGGCGTCGCTTTCAGTTGATATCAAATTACGCAGCGCTGAAGTTGGTCATAAGAACACAAGATTGCGTTGCCGATCGGCGCATTGAGGCTGAGCTTTTGATACTTTTCATTGACAGACGATCCAGCAAAATACAAAATAAAAATACAAACAAACAAACATGATAAACAACTCGTTCGAGTTCTCATGTAAATGCAATTGGCATAACAACAAACCGCCTACATATAACTAAGTTTTCTCTCTCTTTCTCTTGAACAGCTGACGACGATTCAGACGTGAGTCCACACGATATGGAGGGCAACAGCTCGGACTTGGAGTATGGCGCCAGGGACATGAATGGTCTCAGCCTTAATTCGTACAGCAGTGGACTGCAGGCGCAGCTACAGGTGCGTAAATTACATCGATTTTCGATCCTTGTCTATAATTAACTTTTGTCTAAACAGCGCGACCTGGACAGGCAGCATTTGCTAAGTGATCGACCCAGAGCTGGCGTCTACGAGAGCGTTGTTGCCGAGGGCATTGAAGGCATGGAGCATCAAGAGCGGTAAGCGTTTAAGTTAAGGAAAAGGAAAACAGGGATAGGTAGATTTGTTAAACAGACAGACATTGACTATTATATGCCAACTTTTAGAAAGGAATCAAAACCAATCTTTAAGCAAGTATGATCATAACAGCAATTTCCCTATAAAAACAAGCCCTTACAGCAAACTTTCTCGACAACTAACATGCAGTATCAAATGATAAGCTTTACATTACTTTGTAACTATAGTGAAAACAGATCGTAATACGTGTTTTCCCAGATTGTTTATGTGTAAGTCTCCTATTATTGTTATTGTTGTCCTCTTTGATTCGGACAATGTGTAAACGGACTCACGTAAGTCGCCGCTTTTCTGTTTTGACACATCAGGTGGCCACTTGCGTCATTAAATATATCGTGTAGCTATTTACAATTACACTTTAATTTCTAACTGGCCCGTCTGCAGTTCATAAAACTGCCACCAAACACCCCTACAGCACGCCCCCAGTCCGTGCCCCGCCCCCTTTGCCAGCAGCTAGTTGGCCACACATAAACACATTTTGTAATATTGCTCGTAATACTCTTAAATAAATAGAATTCGTGTATTTAGCGTGCGCGTGCCGGAAATATCTTAACCGCCTAACAAATGACTTCTTTGACCGGGCTACGGAACGCCGAATGCCTCTGGCTGTCAGACCCTTCTCCCCCTTGCCCACCTTCCGATCCCACCTGGCATTTGCGGGTCTATGCAAATTTTACAGGACATTGGCACGCGAAGCAATTGTAGTTCATTTCTTGTACCCCTTTAAACCTTTGACCCCCTGCATGTTGAGGAGCTTGTCCTACGTCATTGTCCTTCTGTGTGTCTACGTCATCGTTTGCATGTCCAAATTTATATACCCAATTTCTTCTTCATTCTTGGCCGCACTTGCTAAATATAAGTATCTAATAACTTGGCTAAAAATACCCAAAAGACGTGCCTAACTGAGAGTTAAAACCCTTGGAGGTTGTTCTACGACTGCCAAGCCAATGATAATATCATAAATAATGCTAGCGAGGGCGGTTTAACAAGTAGTTGTTAAGGGAAAAGTTTTATTTCAATGTCATTAGGGTCAAAATTGAATATAACCCAAAACTTCTTCGGCCGCCCTCGTAAAAGTTTTTTGTTCACCTTAGCCTTTATGTTTATTGCGTCTTGATTTGCATTTTGCACTACATTCACCAAAAAAAAAAATACCAACAAATCGAAAAACAATCCAAAGTATGCATAGCGAATATCTAAAATTCGCATACAATTAAATAACTTTTGGCTTTTCAACTTGGAATTCAGGTTTGCGCGCCCTCAATGCCGATGCGTTGACATTTTTGCTGTCAACTCAATTAGGACCGATCATTACCAACTCTCAGTACTCCACAGTAATCCTACACCCCATTAGATGCCTTCCCTGTAGGCGTAATTAACACTTGAATGTTGCAGTTCATTGAATGCAACCGCACATTTTGTTCCATTTGTTCGCTTCGTGCGGTTTCGTGTATCGTGTGTCATCGCATTTTGTTGCCCTTTAAATCTTAAATCAAGATTAATAAATTAATTTTATATAAGTAATCAGCATATGTATAATATATGTACATAAGTGTATGTTAATGTAAACAGGCCAGGCATTCGGGCAGTTCAATGCATTTAGCCGGGTTCACAGTTGTTGGCCCGTTTATACCCTGCTTATACCAAAAATTGGGGTTGGGTATAATGCTGTCACATATTACATATATTTTGATGTTTATTAGAATAAATCCAAAGATGATGTGTTGCTTTAAATATCTTTGTATATCCTTCATCTACTTTGCAATAATCTTTTGAGTAACATCAAAATTATTCCATATCTAAATATGCAATATTTATAAAAGCTTTAGTTTATTTATGATTCGTAGAGTATCTAGCAGCCTAGCACATTTAACTGTTACATGCTTTCTTGTTTATTGCCTGCCTGTTTGTTTTTGGTTTAGTTCAAATGGAAATTGCGCATACGACACGTTGGCGCTGTCCAAAAAGTGGCACGAAAAAAACAAACAAACAAATACAAAAATTTTGACTGGTTCAACTGATTCGTTGGACAGTTCGAAGCAGACACGACATTTGCATTATGCGATTGGCGGCTGTCAGGAAGGCAGGCAGGCAGGCAGCCTGGCAGGCTGGCAGCTTGAACTGTGGCATGTCCTTGGCTAGTATCCTGTGCTCCCGCAATTGTTGTTATTGCCGTTGATGTCATTGTACAGCTGAAAAAGGCGCAGCCGCCGACTGCAGAGAGCATAAAGACCCGACGAAGAGCGAACGAGCAAAAGAGAGACACTACGAGAGGGCGTCTGTGTGTGTGTGTGTGTGAGTGTGAGAGCGAGCTTGTGTGCACTTCCTGCTGTGCGTCTGTGTCGTCTCTTGGTGTACACACGTACGTGCTGGGCTTGGGGGGGCATTCGAGAGCAGCCGCCATTCAGTCGAGAAACGCAGCTCGTGGCGTGTGGTCGTGTGTGCTCTGAATACGGTTCGAATAGATTGGCCAACTGATTTATATAAACTCAATACTTATACTTATACAATATATATATATACATATATATATATATATATATATATGTGTACATATACATATAAATATTACATATTCTTCGCCATTTAATTATTATTATTTGACGCGGCTTCCGTACGCAACGCAAAAGTCTGGCAAAAGTGGCTGCCACATTTGAAAATATTAAAGAAAACAAAATAAGTCTATTTTTACGGTGCTTCGTAAACGCGAACGTAATTCAAAGAGTCGAAACGTCTGCGCCATTTGCGTCAATTGATGAGAAAGTGCAGTAAGCAAATTGGCAAATAGGCAAATTCCATAAAGTTTATTCGTTCTACGTTTCGCTCGATCGATAAACCTGCACATTCAAAAAGAACAACAACATAATTGAACTAAAACTAGCTAAAGCAAAGCAGCCAACAACAAAAACAACAACAACGGCAACGTAGTCAGCCCACCAAACCCACCCAACTAAGTCAGCCAAGCCAACCCCATCAACAACCACAATGACAATGCTCGAGGGCATGACGTCCATAGACTTGGGCTCCAGTCCCATGCAGGAGACCACCGGGGACATAATGGCAGCCGATGAGCTCATGGAGACGCCGGAGGAGAGGTAAACATTGCCCTAAAGAAATCAATTGAATGTTGTCAGTCGCCGTTGATGATTGAACCACTTTCGAGCCGACCCACATATAAAACAACTCTATGCCGATGTTGATGACGTTTGACATTTCTTTCTTCCAATTTGGTTTCATGTTTTTAATTGCGTGACGTCATTTGCCTCCTTCCACCCTGCCTGCTTGCAAGAGTCAAGTGAATGGCTGTTTGACTTGTATTCGACTCGCTCATTGCCTTTAACTTCAACTAGTTGTCGTCTATTTATAACGCCCGATATGCCTGCCCAGCGAGCGTTACAGTCGCTGCCGATAAAGTCCTTTAGACAGCTCATCAGTAGTCATGCATTATTGAAAGCACACTTACGACCCTGGCAAGGGGACAGAGCACCACCCACCCACACAACCGCCCACCCACTCAGCCGTCAATTCAAGCTGAACAATGGCATGCAATTTGCGGTCGGACTTGAGACGGGCCCGAACAGAAAGTGGGTACAGTGATAGCTTGCTTAACGAGAACATGATATGGACGATGTCTGACGCTTTTTACTCCAAACTCTAGTTAACTTGAATCTGATTTCGTTAGAAGCAGTTTGTACTGTGGCTACAAAAAATGCCCCCAAATAAGCTCAAATCTTTTGGTTTCATAACCAAGCCATAAAACTGCATTTCAATTGAACGCTTTTTTGGAGTTAACAAAAATAAATATAGTAATAAACAATTGTGCTGAACTAAGGTATACCCCACAACCAATGCTCTTGTAACTATATGAGATCACTAAAACTAGGCTTTTGTACAGACAGACAGACAGAGGGATATAACTGAGACTTACAGCTAGTGATGCTGATCAAGATCAATGGGACTGAAAAGACATTCTTCTGTCTCCTACAAACATTTCCATAAATCGATTATACCCGTTTTATCCACTTATAATTGGCTAAGGGTATACAAATAAAAACAACAGCAAATGCGAGCGAAATTCACACGCGAATTGTATGTAATTAAGGTACACAAAATATATAGGGTATACTCGGTGTAGTTAACTGTTAATGTATACATATATAGTAGATCTCTGCATCATATGCTCTTATATGTACTTGTATCTGTTGCTTGCACACTGCGTCACAATGCGTCATATTTGTTCTATAAGGAGGCAGCTTCTTATCTAAAGCTGTTTTGGGGATGCGTTGCAGATGCTGTCGCCGCGCTTATCAGGTTTATGGCTTATCGCTCGCTTCGCTCAGCTGCTGCCGGACTTACGCTAACTGCGTCACTTTGCACCAAGCAAAAATATACACACATATGTAAAGTTATAAGCAAATGCAGCATCAACAAATGGTGCGTCGTGTGCCAGCAACCAATTCGAAACTTGTTAATTAACACCTTTTCGCACCTGGATTTATATCGGAGTCAACGTTTTATTAAATGATTTAGTCAGGCGTTTTACACTGAACCAAAAAGCAAGCAACGGAAGCTTAAGTTTTTATAGAAAATTACCTAAATTTTACTTTCTCAAGATTATTTAACTCTGAGAACGGTTTCTGTGTCGCCTGGGAACAGCTTTAACAAAGTTTACATTTAAATGCTTAATAAGAACATTTGGCATACTTCTTAACACTCAGAACCTCTGTTAATCACCTAAGCTAGTGTTAACAGTCCCACATACATTATTGTTATACTGCGCTCCTTATAGCAAACCATTTCATGTATAATAGTTTCTGTTATCTGTTAATTCCTTAACAGTCTGTTAAATTACTGGCTATAAACGATCACAGGCAACTGTAATTTGTCGGTATATACACGAAATTCCCGAGATTTTTGATTGCACTTTTCATGCCCCAAAATAACACAAAAAAATTGTATATTTATAAAAATATATTCAACTTTAATTACTATTTAATTGCGTTGCTCGCTGGTGAGCTTATCGCTCAAATATTTGCACAACAATAAAGCAGAAAACCTAACTTATTTTTACCCAGATACAAATACATATACTTAAGTACGTATGTATACTTGTATGTGTGCACTGTTAACCCGGTACAACTTTAAAAATATTTATAATCCAGCAGATAAATACGCCTGTTGCGAATTTTAAGTAGTTAGCAAGGTAAATACAATTACGAATATTGCGGGTACTCGTGCCCATCATTGCCGTCAGCTACTGAATCACTTGACTAACCGTTAAATAAATAATAAACTCCATGACCACCTGACACCTCGTTTATACGCATGTTCTAGTTGGCCATAAGCCATTAGCACATAGGTAAGATCAATAAAAACATGGGGATCATTGTTCAGTTGAATCAAATGTAAATAAATAAGTGTACTTATTAATACTATCTTTAATCTATTGCAGATATGAACGCCTGCTACAACGCGCCCAAGTTGAGGATCTGAACGAGGTGTCGGGCATTGGTTGCCTTTATCAGAGCGGCGTGGATCGTCTGGGCCGACCCGTGATTGTGTTCTGCGGCAAATGGTTTCCAGCACACAACATTGACCTGGAGAAGGTAATAAAAACCTATTGCCATTTCTCTGTTATACATATTGATTGTTTCCTATTGCTTGCAGGCACTGCTGTATCTGATAAAGCTGCTGGATCCGATTGTTAAGGGCGACTACGTCATCGCCTACTTCCACACACTCACATCCACAAACAACTATCCATCGCTGCACTGGCTGCGTGAGGTATACAGTGTCTTGCCATACAAGTGAGTATTGGTTTGTACCAATTGAAAGAGTACTTCTTACATACAAATCTTTCCCCATGCAGATACAAGAAGAATCTGAAGGCCTTCTATATCGTGCATCCCACTTTCTGGACTAAAATGATGACCTGGTGGTTCACCACATTCATGGCGCCGGCCATCAAGGCCAAGGTGCACTCGTTGCCCGGCGTGGAGCATTTGTATTCGGCCATCACAAAGGATCAACTGGAAATACCCGCCTATATAACCGAATACGATATGGCGGTGCGTACTTAATCGATCTAACTATATCTGTATTGTTATATTTATTGGAATTTGTTTACTTTTTTTTTAGACCAATGGCCTGCATTATTTTAATCCTGTGCCGACTGCCTCGTAGATGGCGGCCATTGTGGCTGTCTAGAGGACAGCTGTAACCACCAGAAATACATAGTTATATACACACACACACAAACACAGATATACACTCGCATACACACATATACAGACATTAACACGTATATTGAAATTTTTATAAATTTTATAGAATTGTACTCTTGTTTTCTTTATTAATTGTAAGCGAACATTTTGTTTTATTGTTGAAATAGTTTTGTGTAGGTTTAAAGTTAAAACTAACCAAAATGGAACGCGAGCTGATCATGTGTAGAACTAGAAGATATATATCGATATTAACATATATATCTGTAAACTGTAATCCGATAAAGCAAGAACAAGAGAAACCCGCAACCTGATAGCTAAATTTAAATGTAACCCAAGAAGAACATTTAAAACATTCTTATGAAGTGCATGAAATTAATAAGCTACCAAATTTTGTTAATTTGCTAACGAAACAAACAAAAAAAACCAAGTAAATTATAAATGAAAGTAATTAGCAAAACGTTTTTTGGCCACTTGCTAACGAGCTGAACAAATTAAGAATTTGATTAGAGAAACTAAAGCATTGTTGTAGTTAATCAAAAATTAAAATGATATTAAATTAAAATACAACATTTGTATTACGGCCCATGTACTTATAGAGCAAACGAACTCTTCAACTGTATTCTCTTACCATCCAGCAAATGTTGAGAGTCCCCACTCAAAAAACAAATACGTACATACTATAAATTCAATTGTAATTATACAAAAAGAAAACTAATTAAAAGATTATATATATATATACATATATACTAAATATACATACTAAAACCAAAAAAAAAACTAAAAATTATACATATTTAAATACATATATAGACCTATTAAGCGATATTTGTTGCGATAAATAAAAGAACCCACAACAAACTTCATAAAATACTTGAGAAATTGTTACAAGGAACGGAGCGAAGATCTTTTGTAGATACCTACGTACATAATTAACAAATTTAATGAAATTAACTAAACTTAATTAGAGCTCACCGTGAGGCCCGCAATTGAAACACCAATAAAATGAACAACCTAACGATTAATAACTGTTCCATGTTAAATGGCTTAAGCCAAAACAAAAACACTCACACACATACACACACCAAGTCCTTGTTAATCTTCCATGCACCTTTTGCGCTCAAAAACAAAAAAAAAAAAAACAAATTACTTAAACGTTTTTTCTCGACTCAACTAAAAAGCACATTGCCTCAGATTTTGAGATTGGTAAAAGCAAAAAAACAAAATGTATAAAATTCGTATCTAAATGTAGTTATTGAATAACTTTTTTCAATTAAGGCACCCGCGCGCAAGCAGCACTCAATAAAAAAGACAACCGAATCAATTCTCTAATGCTGAAGAATACTTTCAAAACAAATCACATAAATATATACATACATATATTAATTTCCATAAACAATTACAAGACAAGCAAACACCAAACTAAAAACCTAGCAGCAATAAAGCAAGCAGAACTTTTAAGGGATTAAAAACAAAAACAAAAAGAAGTAAAAAAAATGCACTCAGGGATTGATTTAAAGCAACCAAAAGAAAACCACAAAAACCAAAAAAACCAAATACAAATTAAAGATAAAAGAAGTACGCTTTTTGGAACCACAGCAAATATCGTAAACCTTTTGCATTGTTGCGCCCATTCGCAAACCGGCTGCCTGGCTAGTACCTAAAACGTAGAAATAGTTTAAAGAGAGCTAGCATTTAAATGATATGATAAATGAATTATGATATGAAGAATTAGCAAATGTTTTTAGGCTCTTTATTAATTGAAAAATAAGAAAAACAAAAGAAAACTTTCAAAAATGTTAACTCATCGTCATACACTTATATTATGCCAAACAAAAACTAACTACAACTTTTTGTATCGCTAAACAAATTAATCAAATTATATTTATATAGTTGGCAACTGAGCAATCGAATTGCTTATAGTGCATGCTATGCATACGTACATATATATACATATATATATTTTGTCACCCCACACGCATAACTAGATTCCCAATTATACAAGAATATAGCGTATATATATATAGTGAGTTATAGAACAGGAGCGAAATAGTATTTAACTAGACGCATTATACAAATACCACGAGTACTGTCTAAGCAAAAGCCCACAGAATATTATTTTTACAACAAATTACAGAGATAATCATACATATAAAATTGACATGTTGTTGTTATAGCCGAAATCGAGTACGTAAAACAATTCACAACATTTTAGGAATGATAGCAATGCATTTTCTATAATCAGCTGTAAGTGAGCTGTCAAGTGTCCTTTGCCAGACACAGAACTCAGAACCCACAACTCGTACTCAAAAACCCGAGAATCCAAAACCCAGTTATGCCAAGTGTTCCTTCTGAAACTGTATTGTACGCGTACTTTGACAGAATTTCCTAATAGATTTGTGTGTGTTGTTTGAGGTATTTGTAGATAATTTACACATTTAATTTAGTAATAAAGCCAACTACAATTAATTAGGCAAATTTCTTAAGATTTGTTTATCGTTTGTTTTAGATTCCACCTTGTTGCTTTAATAAATACTTATTATGAAAGGTGATTTGTTGCTAAAAAAAATGATGAAAAGAAAATGACATAAATTAATTGTACCTTACTCGAAAAATTCTGCGATTGAATTTAGTGTAGTATAATATTGTATTTTTAAAATTCCTTATACATAGTTGTTAAACCAAAATTCTATATAGTATATACAAATGAAAAGTTAATGAGAGAATAATAATAATGGATTAAAAAACATGGCACAAACACAAAAGCAACATTTAGTTAAGTTTTCCAATATTCGAATCCTCCTTTTCTTTTTGTATATAATATTTATGTACGAAGTAACAAATCTAATTGGTAAATTAATAATAATATTAATAAAAAGAACATACGCTTTCGTTAAAATTAACCAACAAACCTTTTTATTGTGTACAATTACCTAATGGCTAAACGTAAACAAATTTTATCTATATTAATCACTTAAAATCACTTATGACCTGTTAATAATTGCAGCGAATATTGTTTTTGTATGGCTTGTACTTAATTATTTATAGCTCAGTTTGATTTCGGCCTTTATACATTATTATTGTTTGCTTATTTTCCAGTAGTTTTCTGATCGAACGCATTTTAAAAGCAGCGCCCTAAGCTTTTAGTGTGACCTAATTTGTCTGCAATCAAAATGCTACACGTATTACGCTTAAAAGATGAGTTGGCAGTTCCGATCAGTTGAATTGCGCGTTTACTGTATGATCAGTTTTGTTTTCGTTGTGTTCGGCATATATTTTTCTTTATACTGCTCGAACATGCGCTCCAACTCCTTCATTACCTTGCCGTGCAACTCATCCACATAAGCTGCGTCCGGTTGCGCGCTCTGCACCACATCAATTGGTGCGCCAACTAGAAAACAGTTCGGATTGGGAATACAAATTTAGACCAATTCGTGTTTGGTACTTACCAACTTGTACAATGGGTCGGCGGTAGGGCAGGAAGCCGAAAGTGTAGTTAAAGAATCCGCGACCCACGGGTATCAGTGGCGAAATGCCTGTCAGCTTCTTGACAATCGTCTGCAGGCGTCGCAGCAGCGAGTCTGGTGGATTGTTCACCTGATCAAAGATGTCAACCTCGCCAAAGGAAATGGTGGGCACAATCGAGGAGCTGTGCATGGAGAAGTGTTAATGAAATTTAGAGACATTTATGCTGACTCTCCGACATACCCTGTGCGTATTGCCATTTTTACAAAGCCCTTGCGATTCTTGAGCGTGAGAATGTATTGGCCAGGATGCGAGTCTAGCGCCTCTTGAGCGCCACCGACTAGAATGGCCAGCGCGTTAGACGTGAAGCCATCGCGATTGGTGGAATGCTTGGGATCATTGGACTTGGTCAGATAATACGTCAACGACTCCTTGGAGACCGAAACTAAGCCCCACCAGCGCAACAAGTCCCGCAGGAACGGTATTACAAAGTGCTGATCAAGTGTTCCCACCTTGGGACGCACCTTTGGGAACAGTTTCAACCAACGGCTAATGTCAAGGCCCATATTGATGCAGATGCCGGTTCTACAAGTAAGTACGCATTTAAAATACTTGATAAGCTATCTCTATATGTATGTAAGTAGTGTTTAGTCACCCAAGAATGCCATGCGGAAAGCTAGCCAGTATATAGTTTTTATTGGGCGGCAGTTCAGCGGTCTTCACCAATGTGACGGGAAAATAATTGCGATATATGCGATTTAGGAAATTAGACCGATACGTTATCCAGCTGAAGAAATTGAAAATAAAAAGTTAGGAGGATCTTAAGGAGCTGTTTGACCTTAAACATACCCATTGCCATCCATGGCTGAATAATTCCGTTTGTGCTCAATGCAAATGTACGCCGTATAAATGACCAGCAGAGTGCGTAGATAAAATCCACCGTAGTACTGTGGAAAATGTATAGAGCTCAAGCATCTCAAGTGGATATAAATAGATTGACATTCTTACCAGAACTAATGCCGAGACTAAGAATGACGTCAGCGGCAACGTGAAGAAGAATAACGTGAAGATGCCAGTGACCAACGTTTCCAAGCGCCGCTTGGGCGGCACTTTCGCAGGCGCCCATTCGATTTTCATGTTGTACCGATTAAGTAGAGCGAAACGTGGAGCGGGACACGGATCGAGAGAACACTCGAGCGACTGAGTTAACGACCCTTCAACGACTGAACCGTCGATCGAATTCCCAATGTGTTCTTATCCTTATCGCTAGCAGTGCCGCCATCCAAAATCGCTGTTAACACTATAAGAAGCAATTTCAGTGATTATTAGGCGATAGTTAAGGAACTGATAAGAAACGGCACCCCACATACTAAAATACTTTGCTTTCTATCTGTGCCTCTGGATCAAAGCCATTTTACACTTGTAAGAGTCAACTGCTATTGTTTGCTGTATTTAAGCGTGTGCGATAAGAGAAGTCTTATCAATAGGCTGGGCGCAGTCTGCTGAACTGTTTAAACAACCTCCGAGTCAATTTAACAATTAACTATTTAACTAATGAGTGGCCTGTTAGGGTTGTATATCAATTCGTTGTTTCGCCATAAATAACACGACTATATGAGTACTGGGTACAAAGAGTGCGTCGTAGCTATCATATTCATGTTGCCATAGGCACATAAAGAGCATGCATGTATGCGTCATATGTGTGTGCACCACATACACTTACTCAGTCCTGACCTTTAGAGTGTTATACTTTAAGAACTGTGCCCGCAGTATGTACTGCGTGCTCTGAGTTCGCAACAGTCTGGCGTCGCATGAAATTGTGTTGTGTGTGGTCAATGTGCTCTGATAAGGGGGCCAACGCAGAGTTTCTACAATAGTCTGTCTGGTAATGTTGTGATCGTCATCTTATCAGTGTATGTGAATGGACTAGGCTGCTTTGATCGGGTTACGTGCTATCCCATTATTTGCTTACTCATGCTTGCTACACGCTTAATCGTTATGTAAGCAAATAATATATAGTACACCTAGTTAAAGATTCAGTCCAATAGACTTATTACACGCGACCTGTTCTCTCATTGTCATACTGACCGTACTTGATATTTTCGTAGTTCTAGTTGACTAACACATATGTATATTTAACTCATATAAATTCGTTCGCAAGACGCAGGCGGCTATATTAATTTGAAAAACAGATTAACCGGTTCATGTAATGAGTGCATAACAATATATTAGTCATGTTATTTTTATTGTTTATTTTGAGCGTTCACAATTAGGTAAATTATAAAAACACTGTTTTCAGTTTTTTTGTTTGTTCTAGCATCTTTTGTCACAAAATTTTATGAAAATGAAGATAGAAGCTTGTATATTTGTGGTTTCTTGTTTTCTGCCTTATATTTCAACATTTCCTAAACGCACGCAATTAATTAGTTAACAGTTATGTTTTAAAATTGATTTATTGATTAAATTCAATACAATCGCTTACTTTACTTTACTTTGCGGTTTGAAAATGTTTCCGTTTATTAAGCTTTCGAGTGTGACCTAATTGTCAAGTACTTAAAATACCCAAACTGTTATGCTCTCATTATTGCAACTGGTCATACTTTTGTTTATGAGCTGTTGCGCTTTGGTGGTCATAACAGCAGGCAATGTATACATTTAATACAGTGGTGGCAAACACGCAAGACAGGTATACAGGTGTGTAAATATCGCTCATTTCAACTATATACACACACATTTGTTGCGCCTCGGAAGAAAATAAATATAAGCCATGGCCACAGAGGAGCATCAACGTTTGGCCAACATCGTAAAGAGCTGCCACGACAGCCTACGACAGCTTACCAAACTTTACGGCGCAGAGCGTGCCTGGCAGGAGCACACTGGGCCGCAGAACGCAGAAAAGCTAGCGGAATATGCGGAGGCAATGCAGCAGCTCGCAGGCATATGGGAATCGAACACCGAAAAGACGGAGCTGCAAGCGCGAAGCCGCATCAAGTGGGTTATCGACTATATAACCAAATACTTTTTCACCGAGGGCATCTATCTGCAAAAGCGTCAGCGGGAGCAGCGACTCCTCGCCTCATACAATGAACTTGCTAATGTCGACTGCGCATACATGGACGAGCCGCCAGAGAAACTGCGAGTGCTGGATGTGGGCAGCTGCTTCAACCCTTTTGGCAACACCCCGCACCTGGAGGTGACAGCTATTGATCTCTGCCCGGCACCGGGCGCTCTTGTACTGCAGGCAGACTTTCTAAACGTTGGCGTGGACGCCACTCTTAAGCAACCCGAGATCAGCGATCAGAGTTTAAAACGGTTACCTTCAGGATATTTCCACTGCGTCATATTCAGCCTCTTACTGGAGTATATGCCTAGTGCTGAGCAGCGGCTGGTCTGTTGCCAAAAGGCCTACGAGCTGTTGGGACCCGAGGGAATACTAGTCATCATCACACCGGACTCACAGCATGTGGGCAAGAACGCCAGCCTGATGAGGAACTGGCGCTTCGCTTTGGCCAAGCTGGGTCTGCTACGAGTTCGCTTCGAGAAGTTGCCGCACATAACGTGCATGGTCTTTCGCAGAGCCATCAGCCACCACCTGTCCCAACACTGGGCCAGCGTGCATCGGGAAGAGGGCGTGTGTGAGACAATCCGCATTCCACAGGACGAGCATTAATTTGAATATTAACTATCGTAAACGTAATCTGTAATCTGTAATCTATAGGTGTACTTGTCTGAAGTATATTTATGAGTTCCTTCTTTTATCTATTACTATGTTATAAATACTTATAAAATACTATTGCAGTTGTGATTCCTGCTTCTGGGCTTCCCCAATGGGCTCGGCAGACTGTGTAAAGAGCGGTGGGCCCGCATTGTTGGTCTGGCGCTTTTTCATGGCCGTTGTGGCACCAACCGCCTGCTGCATTATGTTGGGCGGAAGTGGTTTCTTGCGGTCCGCCTCCCATTCGGCGCGATGCAGTCGCTGCCGATGCTTGTACATGTTGGCATTTGAGAAGAACGTCTGCGGGCAGTTCGGACAGGTATACAACACCTCGCCTGTGTGCGTAGATGTGTGTTCCTGCAAACATATATTTGATTAGCAATAGTTCTCCGATATCACTCTTACAAAGTTCTCACTTACTCTCAGATCTTGTGGCCTCTTGAAGGCCTTCTCGCACATGGTGCAGCGGAATTTTCTTTCGCACTGGTGGTTGTGGTAAATATGGCGTTTGAGTGCGCGAGAGTTGGTGGACTTCTTGTCGCAGATGTGACAGCGATGTTCACCGCCAGGCGGTTCGTGTACAGTGCTCATGTGCTGTTTGAGCCCGGATAGGTGACGCAGCCAAGTGCCGCATATCTCGCATTGCACTGGGTCGGGTTTGGGGCGCGGCTTATCGGAATGCTCCAGTTCGTGGTGCTTCTTTAGATTGGCCTGGGAGCGCAACGTTTTGCCGCACTTATCGCAGATGATGGCAGTCTCCGGGTCATGCATGTAGCGCAGATGTTCCCTCAGCTTGCGCTCAGTGGGCAACCTGTTGGAAGGCGTTCAGAGTTAGGTCAAGCTGTTAATCTATTGGGGCTTATGCTTACTTCTTATTGCACTCGTGGCAAGTGTATTTAAAGTCTGACTTGGGCACATGCTTGGACACATTGTGATATTCGACAGCGGCCTTTGTTGTAAAGCACTTGGGACACTTGTCGCATTGGTACATTCGCTTGTCCTTTGATTCAGTTTGAGGATTCGAGTGTGATTGTTCGTGCGTCTCCAGCGTTTTAGAGTCCTGAAACACGCGACCACATTGCGTGCACATAAAGTGCTCTGGATTCTTGTGCACCAGCACATGCTCAGCCAGACCGCGGCGTATGTGAAACTTGCGACCGCAGCAGGCTATAAAGCCACTCTCAATATTGTGGGACATGCGCTGGTGACGCCGCATGTCCCCAAAGTTAGGCACTAATAGATTGCAAACGTGACATGGCAGCTTCTTGAAAAAGTCAAATATAATCTCATCGAACTCGTTTTGTTGGGCTTTCCGCTTCTCGATTTCCTCGCGACTCATGCGCACGGGAGCCACCAGTGGTTTGGGACGCTTGCGATACTTTTTGGGCTTGACTACAACTCGTTTGGGTATCTCTGCATAGCGTTCTTCTGGCTCGACGTCAGGCAAACTTTCGCCAGAGTCGGTATCGCTACTCTCACTGGAACTGGCGCTGTCTTCAGTGCCCAGCACTGCCTCGGCAGCCACGAAATCCAGATCATTGTCCTTATCTAGCTCATCCTCAGTCTCAAACTCTTTTTTGAAACTGTTCGACGGTGATTCTGGCGGCGATTTTGCTCTACGTCCACGTCGAGAGCTGCGACGCAATTGTCGGCCCTTAGACGCTGATCGTTTCTCTGACGCAGCTGTTGCCGCTGGCTTTGCTGTACTTTTCTGGTCGAGGAACTCAGCCAGCGGTATGTCCCCATCCGAATCACTGGCGAGAGTTATTTGCTCTTTTTTGATGCGTCGTTTAGCATTGGGTGGATTGTCTGTATAGGCACGCTTCGTTGCACTGCTTTTCGTTTCAATTACTGGCTCCTCGAGCATTTCAACTTTGGGCAGCGGCTCCAACTCGTTCACCTCCACCTTTACATCGTCGGCCGCAAAGAAAGCTTCATCCAGCGCATCCAATTCACCAATAGCAAGAGGATTGGCGGCCTCCGCATCGCTACAAAACTCGATGGGAACATTCTTCACATCACAGCGTCGTTCCTGATGCGCGTTATAGACGCGTTGGTAGAATTCATTAAAACTGCTTACGCACTCCCAGCATTGGCGGCAAATTTCCTCGCGTTCGCCGCCTAAGCTGCTTAACTGTAGAAATTGCATCAAATGAAATGAAGATCTCGCAACAAAGCGCGCGCTTACCTCGAGCCAGAAATGTTTGTTTATTGTTTTGCAAATGTTAAGCCGCAAACCAGCCTCGGAAAAGATCCTATAAGAATCGCCGTTCTTGCAGCACCCAAAACAAAGCACACACGCTGTCATGGCGTATTATATTCCTTAATATCCGTTGCAATATGCTATGTAGGCGCCATTGGTTAATAACAAAATCTAATTTGTTTAAAAAAATTGTTTTTTATTTGTTTGGCAGTCGTCTAGTTTGTGGAGGTCGGATGATGGCAACAATATTATAATGCTATCGATTTTCCTGCCAGTGTGTGCACAGTAAAACTCCATCTTCGAATGCAACGGTCACACTGATTGCAATTCAAATGCCCATACAATAAACATCAGTCAGTTCGTTTTCAACGGTCGAACGGTGTGGTAGTTAAAGAAAGTCAATCGGCGCGACGTGAAACTTAGATAGACTTTCTAGTGCAAGACATATCGACCAAATGCCAAAGAACGCGAAGTGTGTGCAGCAGTCAAACATGTAAACATAGAGATAACAACTAAAGCAATGTACAGACAACGAGTATTCGTTGTTGTCATCACAAATATTTACAAATAGAAAACATAGCATAATTGTGCAATTGCCTTGGCATCTGTAAAGTGCCAGGCAACTATTATAAATATTTGTAATTGAATGATTCGTTTTTGCGTTGGTTTTGTTGGCTTTGCTGCTGCGTGCAAAATTAACACTTTTTATCTCGGTTTGTTTGGCTCTTAAATTGGTCGCTTGGTTGGCCAATTGTCGATTTTTAGTGCTTGTTTTTCACTGCGTCTAATGGCCAATAACTCGTTAGTTATTACCAAATGGCTAGAGTGTGTTATTAAAGAAAATATCTACATGTATGTACTTCCTTTAAATTGCATGTGGAAATTCGTTTGTTTGGCCAATTGTGTTGGCCGCTTCTGTCCACTTGAACTTGGGCCAATTCAGTTGCATTTGTGGTTTAATGGCAGCTGGTTTGCAATGAAATCCAATCCGCATACCACCCCATAAACATCATGACACATTTGCAACAACAGCAGTAACTCACTTCCTTTATTAGACCTTTTACTTTTGTTTATAAATGAATGCGCAACATTTTCGTGCGCTCACCCATTCACTGGGTGCCACTAGTAATGCAACTTGTTGCATTCCGCATGGACTTGAGAGCTCAGAGCTGGGACCTGGGCACGACGAGCTCTCCATGTGCGGCGGGATCTATGCGGCAGCCGGTTCGCTTCGCTGCGCAACATTTAGTCTTGTCTGGTCTTGTTTTTGTTTTCGTGGATTTTCTTTTACGTAACGCCTAGTCAGGCACGAGCCAACCTAGTTAACAATATTTATTTCGTTTTGAAGACCGACAAGTGCCCGTTTCATTTTCACTCTTTTTTTGAGTGTTGCACTTGCCGAGCAAAGCCAACCAAGACTCGAACGAAGAGCAGCACGTTTTTATTATCGCACATTTCTTATGCGGAATATTAATAGGTACACCGAACAACATTACTAATAAAATCAACAACAACAAAAGCAATTACAAGCAAACAAATTCGCTTTTGAGGAAATGGAAATTCAACGCCCGCGTTCATTGGCCAACTGACATCCAAAACGGAAGCTCCACTGTGCATAAACAATTGAATTGAATTGGTGACCAGCTTAACATTCTACAGAGAACGCTCGCATAAACCCCAATAATACCCATTGGAGAGAGACTGTGGCAAACGCAACCCAAATATTACTATTGTTATTATTGAGTTTTGCGCAATGAATGAACAAAAGTTTTGCACAACTTTGCGAATTTCGCTATTGTCGTCGGTTTTATTGTTGACATTCGTGGGCCAGGCTAGCGCGTATGGATTTGGACGTTGCCCGAAGTACCCATCGATGCCAAAGTTCAATATGAGTCGAGTAAGTTCCAGTCCGAATTTAATGCCCAGCCTAACCCTATAACTAATGGATGGCTGCAATAAAAGTTTATGCATCTGTTTTTTGCCACTATAAAAAGGGTGATTCACAACAACAACAACAACAAAAGAGACAAAACATAAGGCAGCTGTGAAATTTTCCATTAATTAGTACAAGGGTGTGTATATATTTTTATTTTTTATGGATTGTGCATAAAGATGAACTTGAACCAATTTGTAGTCTGCAACAATGTAAAAGTGCAAACCAGTTTGCAGCAAAGGAGATATAAAAACTTAATAAACTCTATAATCACATATATGAATGTACATATATATTTATTTGATTGTATCGTGATGTTCGCCAATGGCAAACAGTTCACTTCTTTAACATATTCAAGAAGCCATCGAGCCAAGTCAACGTCATTGGCACGCCAAGGACAACAACAACGAGACCAAAGATCAAACAGCTCTTGTCGTTTTCGTCTTCGTTAATGTTGTTGTTGTTTCGTTAGTTGAACAAACTAGAAAATTGCCTTAATCAATTTGGCCGACCAATTACATTAATCATATAAGGGGGGCACTCAGCTGACCGCCTTGAAATCACTTACAATTCCATTTCATTCGCACAAAATGAAAAATAAAAACGAACAAATTACCATATCCATATCATAATAAGCGAGTGAGAGCTGCGTTAATCTGCTAGAGATGAGCCCGTGCCGGAAGAGACTACAAAGCTATCATATATTTTATTTGTTCGTTAAATATCCTATTGTGAAGCTTGTCAAGTGCAATCCACTCCCACAACCAACAAAATAAATCACAGCAGCTTAGTTCGTGCATGTTTCGTGTCACGTATTCAGCTCCAGTTGCAGCTGCACTGGATGCTGGTCTGAACTGCTCGCTATCATCTTCAATTAAGTTGTTGATAAGCGTAAACGACGGAAAATGCTCTGACATCGTTTGGCCGATGGGGGCAAAGACCCCGACCCCAAGAATAATTAACAAGCAAGGGTTTTATGACAGCCACCAGCTACCAGTTATCAGTGGCATCGGCTACTGGGCACAGCCTGAGCCCCGCCAGCAATAAAACCAGTTTAGCCCAAAAACAAATTTAAGTAAATAAAAAAAGGCTTGAAATGTTTATGTCTTACGTTGGGAGTGGAGGCAGTTGTTGTTTATTATTTTGTGCCTCTCTTTTTTGTATATTACTAACTCACAAAGAGAAACGCTGGCCGCCAATCTTATCCATCTTGTTTCTAATGCCGATTTCGACTATTTCAGGTACTCGGCCACTGGTTCGAGGTGGAGCGTTCGTTCTACTTGCCTGAGATCGCCTCGGGGTGCACCACTTTCGAGTTCCAGCCCTACAGCAAAGCCGAGCTGTCCAAGTTCAACAACTTTAAGCTGGAGGTGGCCATCAAAACCGTTAATCGCATGTAAGTAAAGCTCTTTAAATAAATAAAATTAAATAAAGTTTAAGCTGACAACTTATTTAATGTTTATTTACTTATTATTTACTTATTATTTTATTTACTTTAGTACTGGCAATCCGAATATAAATCTGGGCTATGCCACGCCAGAGAACAGCAAATCCTCCATCATGGACTTTAAGGTAGTTTTCTTCATTATTTATTTATTATTGGGAGCTTTGCTCACTTGGCGGATATTTCATACCATGATGTTTAAATCCCTAAAACTGTTCAAACTTGATCATCCATTCAGTTCAACACACGTTTTCCGGAGGTGATTGCGCGCTTGTTGCCCGGCTCCGGTAAATATCAGGTGCTCTACACAGACTATGACAACTTTGCCATTTTGTGGTCCTGCGGCAGCATTGGGTCCCTCGGCTATGCCGATCAAATCTGGGTACTGGGCCGCGAGACGGACTTTGTGGTGGAGATCCGCGAGAAGATCTACGATGTGCTCAAGCGTTTGTCGCTGGATCCCGAGAGACTGGTGCTCAGCATGAACACCAACTGCCCCAAAGTGAACTGAATAGACGCCTTTCTATAGTATATATATTTAAGTATCTATAATATTGAATCTATTGTTTAGGTCATAGTCTTTAGGTTGCTGTGATATCGCAAAGTCGAGCTCTGTTCTGTTTTGCGAAACAAATATAAATATGCGAAAAATGATATTTGAGCACTGTACGGGGGATTTCCTACACAGGAAAGTTGATTCCACGCTCAAATACGCCAATTATTATGGACACTCTAATTAATTTGAGATATGTGCCCAGAACTCGCCAAACCAGAAAGTAAGTGAAATGATTTTAGTCGCAGTAAGAAAACGAAACGCGTAGGATCAGCTCGAAAATGTCGAAACTGTGGATATTACTTTTGTGCGCATTACTCCTTAATTGCTTAGAGGGCTCTTTCGCGCGTGGCGGAGGAGGAGGTGGCGGTGGACACGGTGGCGGTGGAGGACACGGCGGTGGAGGACATGGTGGTGGCGGTCGCGGTGGCTTTGGCGGTGGCCGTGGCGGCTACGGAGGTGGACGTCCCGGCGGCTACGGAGGTGGACGGCCTGGCGGCTACAGAGGTGGCTATGGAGGACCACCACACGGCGGGTATGGGCGACCACACGGCGGCTATGGTGGCTATGGAGGCTACGGCGGCTACAGACCTTATGGCTATGGTGGCATCGGATTGGGTGTTCTGCCTCTGCCGCTGCCAGTGCCCGTGCCAGTATCGTATCCTTGTCGCAGATCGTATCCCTACGGATATGGATATTACGACGAATATGATTGCTAAATAGCAAGAAGAAAAAGAAAGCATTTTTTTTTTGATTATGAAAGGTATATATATTATACAAATTACATCAACATTTTAGTTACAAGATTATTATGTAAATGTCCTAAGAAATTGAGGCTGTAGACAGTTCTCTAAATATTTCATATATCATATTCCTTATTGTTTTGATGGTCTTCGGTGTTTTGTGATTCGTTTGCAAGAGTGCGCGGCACGGACCGCTCCCTAGTGTTAAATACCGAGTATAGAATGCTTAAGTCTAATAAAAACCGCAATGTATACATATGTGTATATATAAATTAGTTTGTAGGTAATTAAACTTTTGTTGTCTACGGACTACAGATATGAGTACGAGTACCAATAAAATGGCTGACTTGATGCATTCGTTGTGGAAAGTAATATCATAATAATAATAATAATCATAATATGTATCTTAAAATATTCTACCAATATATATCGGAAGTAATCATATTTAATGCAAGTATGCGCATGTATAAAACTTTGGAGTGCCTTGAGATTCTATTAAATAATTTGCAAAATATAAAGAGCAATAACTCCAGGAATAATCTTAAAGAATACACAAAAGAAACAAAATTATATAGGACTAAATTAGGTAACAATTCCAATGACTTTAGAGAGTAGTTCAGTTATGGCACGCTTCGCACTTTGATCTGATTTGATTATGTTTTGTGCATATGCTCCGGAAGACAACTGTGGAGAGCATTAAGTTTACGGATACGGATACGGATTCGATTTAAAAATGTCTGCAACGTGACGGAATAATTTCGATTTCTTGATCGCTTGTGACTGCGATTAGCGACTGCTACTTCGAGCATCCTAGAGCATCGCCTTGCACTCGCACTCGGCGATGCTGTGCTGGATGCAGTGATTGATCTCCGCAAAGCCAGGTCGCTCGCTGGGCTTGCTGTTCCAGCAGCGGCGCATCAGGGCGTAGACGGAGAGCGGCGTGTTGTCCGGGCAGCCGAGCACATTGCCCTCTTTGATGTACTTGATGACCTCGGCATGCGTTAGGCCGAAGTAGGGCTGCAGAGCAAAGGAGAAGATCTCCCAGAGGCAGATGCCAAAGGCCCAGACGTCCGACTCCAGCGAGAACTTGTTGTACAGAATGCTCTCTATGGGCATCCAGCGTATGGGAATGACGTCGTTCTCGTCGCCCTTGTAGTAGTCCTGCAGGTAGATCTTGTGCGAGAGTCCAAAGTCGGCGATCTTCACGGTCATCTGCTCGTTGATGAGACAGTTGCGAGTGGCCAAGTCGCGGTGCACGAACTTGCGCTCGGCCAGGTACAGCATGCCGGAGGCCACGTCCGAGGCCATGCGCAGCAGCTGCAGCTCGTCCAGATGCTGGCGATTGTGTGGCTGCGCCTGGTGCGTGGCGTACGGCGAGCAGGCGCGCAGAAATTCACTGAGATCGCCCGGCGACATGTACTCAAACAGCAGACACATGGGCCGGCCCAAGGCGCAGACGCCCAGCAGCTTTACAATGTTAGCATGATCGAACTCGGCCAGCAGGCAGGCCTCGCGCTCAAAGTCCGTCTGCATTTGATCACTGGCATCGTCCTTCAGCATCTTGACGGCCACCAGCAGCTCCTCGTGGCCCGACACCAGGCCCGGCGCCTTGGCCTGGAAGACGCGCCCAAAGGCGCCCTGGCCCAGAGAGCGCACGTAAACAATTTCGCCACGTGGATACTCCAGCTTCTCCAGGCGTGCATTCAGCTTTGTCTTTGGCTCCTGCACACCCGCCGTTGTGGTCAGCATGACGCAGTTGCTGTGTATGGTTGCCGTGCTGCGAATAGTGCCACACTTGAGGTTCGTGGGTGCAAAGCCGGTCGAGCCGATGGTTTCGCGGCTGGCGGACAGGTTGCAGTCTCCCCGCACGGAGGCGCCGCATTCTCCATGCGCTGTCTGTGGCGGCTGCGAGTAGTCCTTGTGCTTGGACAGCTTGTAGGCCAGCAGGATGATCAGATGCAACGCCACAATTCCAATGAAGCCGAGGCCCGCTAGCAGAAAAATCATCGATGGCGTGAAGAACTCCTCCATTTTAATAGGCGTATTCAAATCTTTGGCGATAGGGTCCACATAGTCAGCTGCAAGTCGAGGGCAATCAGTTAGGTATGGTAGAGAAGAAGGGACAGGGAGACTGAAACCTACGGCAAAGTGGAATATCGCAGTGCTGCCAGCGCACGGATTCGTCCAGGGTGTAGCACCAGGGCTGTGGCTCCTCACCGCCCACATTACGGCAGTAGTTCTCGCCCTCGGTCAACTGAGCGAAGACCAGCGGCGGCTGAATGTGCTTGTGCGGATGCTGCGTATCCCAGCGCTGGCAGGGTATGCCCGACTTGGTCATGTTCATAGTCCCCAGATAAAAGCGGCCATTACCATTGCGACAATCATCTGCAAAAAAAGCGGTTTAGTGTCTTGTGTGGCCATCGCATCCCTTGCCGCGTATACTTACAGCTGACCTCCGCGTCCTTGATCTCGGTGAGGCCTATGTAAGAGCAGCTGGAGCGCCGCATGCTGGCATCGTAGTGCGGCAGCGCCGTGCAGTTGGGCAGCCTGAAGTGGGCGCGACTCTTGAGGAACATGTTGCGCTCCCGCTTCTCCTCGATCAACACCCAGTCGTTGTAGCAGAACTGCAGATGCGTTGCTTGGCAATCCTCGAAGCAGAGCGGTGCCTTGATGGCGCGTCCGTTTTCCACATGACAGCGTGGAAACGCATAAGCGCAAAGCATTTTCTGGAATGCAAACGAAATGAGATTTTCATGCAATGTTGTGTGTGGTACAATGTATGTCCTACCTCCGCTGCTTCGCGGCACAGGCCGGTCAGGTCAACAATTAGCTCGTCCCAGAGCGCCGTGGTGATCTGCTCGTTGTGCCAGCCACCCGTTGGATCCTCCAGGCTGTACCACACGGGACCAGTAATGAACTCCTTGCATACCTTACCATTATACGGCGCACAGTAGCCCTTCTCCTCCCGTTCCCGGTCCCGGTCACGCTCGAAGTCGCCGTGGTGGCGCTGGTGGTGGCGCCGTGCCGGCTCCTCAACATCGATGGCATTCACGGAATTGGCGTTCGCCTCGCATGTAAACAAAAACACGCAAAGCCCAAAGGCAGCAACAACAAGCGTACATACAAAAGTTTGGCCACCCCCAACCCCAACCCCAAGCCTGACAGCCCCCATGGCTGCCTCCCCTTACGCGGTTTGTGTGTCTCTATATGTAAATACTTATGCAGGCAGCTTTTTGTGTGCGTTTTACGCTTTGTTTGCTTGCCTTTGCCGAAATATCAGCGGCCCTCCTTTAGGCGCCCTTTAAGAAGATTTTACACATTTCACACGATTCTGTTAAAAATACTCTTATCTTGTTTCGAGAGATGCTGCTGGAACTTGATAATAAAAAAATATAAGCGCAACGAACTCTGCGCTCTGCACTCGCCTCTGTCGACGCCTTTTTTAGAATACCACAAAAGTTGACAACCCAATTGGGGGAAGCGTCCCCATAGGGGTGGTTTTCCACGCAAGCACAAGAACAGGGTTGTTTACTGCGCGGTAAAAGTCCAGTTTATTCTACTTGTTTACAATCGGTTGTTCTGGAGTCAAGATAACAATCCTTTGTTCAACTACATTTGCACTCTAGACTTCCGTTTCTTTTAAGCATCATTTTCTTATTTTATTTTGAATCTTCTTCATCTTCAATCTCCTCTAGACCCTGTAATAAGACACGCTTAAGGTGAGACAGTAAATTCTCTTCTGCCAAAATACAACACGAGCGGCCGGTTAACAAACTCTAACTAAAAGCTATTTCATTTTCAATTTCAATTTTCAATTTCGTACAGTAAATTTATTCACTCGTTGCACTTAAGCTTAACAGAATTTCAACTACGTTACATTTATTTCTTCTCATCTGGTATAGCATTGAGGCCCTGCAAAAGAATGAGGCGTATGCTCAATTTTTGATATTTGAATCGGAACGTATAAAGTAGGCTCTTATGAGATGGTTAGGAAATTCGTGCAGCACAAGGGTTAAATTAAGTGAGGGAAATTTTAAAATACGACACAAAGTAAATTATGATTGATTAAGAAATGTATAGAAAATCGGGATTAGGTGAAATATAAATGAAAATTAAAGTAAATGAAATAGTTTGTTTGACACACAATTGATGCTAAAGATATCACTTACATTCATAATGTAGGGATTGTCAGTCAGTCGGAAATCGCGCTGGTACATAACGCGATCGAATCGTTCGTCCATGTTGCGACGGAAGGCCTACAAGGAATCAGTATAATTAGTATTTATAGTAAAAAAGATAGAAGTATAGTAATAGTTTGAGGTGCAAATATCAACTTTGACGACTCGCTTAAATCATGTTTAATAAATTGCGTTTAGTAACCAATCAGAGGAGAATATTATATAAGAAATTTGTTGTGCACCAAACACTTACGTTGCCCAACGTGAGCTTCTGCAGACCGTACATCGCATATATGGGCACAGAGAGGGCCACGGTGATGATAGCTGCGCTAGGTATGATTTCAAACCACATTTTGACTGTGACACAAAATTATTGTTATTTTGCTAAAAATGAAAACACGACCAATTGCTGTAAAATCTGACAGCTGTTGTTGTCGAACGGCTGTCGATGTATCGATATACTATTACAGAAAACGAATACGATAGTTTTTAAATCAAACGATTTAGTATCAAAGCACAACATAATAATTGTAACATTATTCATTGCGGTCTATCATTTGAGCGTTTTTCTTCATGTAATTAACTGTTTTCGCGATAAGAATAAAACAATTTGGTTTCTATTAAGAACTTGGCAGGCGCTGCTACACTGTTAACTGTAAGCAGCTGAAAAATGTAAAGTGTGGCAACGCCACACCCTCACAAAATACATACGTATGCAAAGGAGAAGACGAATTACCGCAAAATCATTCTATTGAAGGTGCACCGAAGCAAGAACGCAGACAACTGTCCTCATACAAAGAACGTAAAGAAAAGGATATTATTTTAGGCTTGCGCAGCGACGGATTTCAAGAAAAAAATACAGAAAACATTGCCAAGAGGGAAAAGAACAACGATAATAAATCAGAGGAAATTATGGCAAGCGATTTAAGCGGCATTGTCGAGTCATCGTTTCCCACGGCTGCATTGGTACGCATATATATACATATATACCGCAGGCTGTGAAAAAATTTACTCACACAGTAATAATTTGTCATGGCAGGTGCCGAAGGCGGAGACGGGCGTCCTGAACTTTTTGCAAAAGTATCCGGACTACGATGGTCGCGATGTAACTATAGCCATATTCGATTCCGGCGTAGATCCTCGGGCAACCGGACTTGAAGTATGTTTCTATGGGTACTTCACTTGAACATATGTACATAATTTTGTAAATTTTTTTATTTGTAGGCGCTTTGCGATGGCAAGACTCTGAAAGTCATTGAGCGCTTCGATTGCTCCGGGTGCGGCGATGTGGACATGAGCAAGAAGGTGACGCCAAGCGAAAAGGGCACCTTCAAGGGTGTGTCCGGTCGCACGCTGAAGCTCAGTGCAGAGCTGTTGGCACTCAACACAGACAAGGAGCGCACGGTGCGTGTGGGCCTAAAGAGCTTCAACGATCTGGTGCCAGCAAAGGTACGCGACAAAATTGTTGCCCAGGCCAAGCTCAAGAACTGGGACAAGCCGCACAAGACGGCCACAGCGAATGCGAGTCGCAAGATCGTTGAGTTTGAATCTCAAAATCCAGGTAACTTTTGGCGAATTTTAACTTTCAACTTGATTTCAACGTTATGAACTAATTTGCAGGGGATGCGCCCAAGCTGCCCTGGGACAAAAAGATCGTCAAGGAGAACCTTGACTATGAATTGGAAATGCTTAACACTTATGAGAAGCTTTACAACGATGTCAAGACTTCCTTTGACTGCGTGCTCTTTCCGACCGAACATGGTTGGCTTACCATTATCGACACCACGGAGCAGGGAGACCTAGAGAATGCATTGCAGATTGGCGAATACTCCAAGACGCACGAAACCAAGAATGTCGACGACTTTTTGTCGATTTCCGTGAATGTCCACGACGAAGGCAACGTCCTTGAAGTGGTGGGCATGTGCTGTAAGTGGCTATCTGAGAACAAGTTTCTTTATCCCTATTTTAATTATTCATTTTATGTATTTTTGTCGCAGCTCCCCACGGCACGCACGTCGCTTCGATCGCCAGTGGTAATCACAAGTCGCGAGACATTGATGGAGTGGCGCCCAATGCTAAGATCGTGTCGCTAACCATTGGCGACGGCCGCTTGGGATCTATGGAGACAGCCACGGCGCTTGTTCGTGGTATTATGAAGGTCATGGAGCTGTGCCGCGAAGGCCGGCGCATCGATGTGATCAACATGAGCTACGGCGAGCACTCGAACTGGTCGAATTCCGGGTAAGCACCAGCTACCACGTAGCCAGCTTCTAGAGCAAAGCCTGTGCACTGCCAGCGAGCATTACAATTGTAATTCTAGCGAATTTGAAGCACTGAATTCGACTGTCGAAATAAAGCGCAGAAGAGTCAAGATTAGTGCACCGAGGTAAATGGCATGGCACACCAACAGATCACTCTGTTTGATCCCACACGTCTTACATTACACACAAATGCGTGTCGATCCTAACGGTTGTCTGTGTTTACCCTTGTTTCGCTGCGAAAATTTTCACTCCGTAAACAAATCCAATAAACATTTATCTTTGTATAGGTTGATTAAAATGCAAGTCAGCGTTATAAGATTCTTAAGTATTCTACAGGTTTTAACTGTTCCAGCTAATCTATCTTTGCAGCCGTATTGGTGAGCTGATGAACGAGGTTGTCAACAAGTACGGCGTGGTCTGGGTTGCCTCAGCTGGCAACCATGGACCAGCGCTCAGCACTGTGGGCACTCCCCCGGACATCAGTCAGCCCAGTCTGATTGGTGTGGGCGCCTACGTCTCCCCACAAATGATGGAGGCAGAGTATGCCATGCGCGAAAAGCTGCCAGGCAATGTGTACACATGGACCTCTCGGGATCCCTGCATCGATGGCGGCCAGGGCGTAACGGTGTGCGCGCCCGGAGGCGCCATTACATCCGTGCCGCAGTTTACGATGAGCAAATCGCAGCTGATGAATGGCACGAGCATGGCGGCACCGCATGTCGCTGGTGCAGTGGCTCTACTCATCTCTGGCCTCAAACAGCAGAACATTGAGTATTCGCCCTATAGTATTAAACGTGCCATTAGCGTGACGGCCACCAAGCTAGGGTACGTGGATCCCTACGCACAGGGCCATGGACTGCTGAACGTGGAGAAGGCATTCGAGCATTTGGTCGAGCATCGCGAGTCCAAAGACAACAAATTGCGGTAAGTGGCAGTTGCGATCAACTTTTCGCTATGTATAGAGATTAATTTTGCTCCTTTTCTGTAGCTTTTCGGTCTGCGTGGGCGTAAACCGGGCCAAGGGGATTCATCTGCGCGACGGCGTGCAGCGCAAGTTCGTTGACTTCAACGTCAACATCGAGCCTGTCTACTTTAACGACAAGGAAGTGGGTAAGTGATATGCGGCGTCTTTTAATAGCCACTTTTAATTAAATTTACCAAATGTCTTCCTCACAGATCCCAAAGACAAGTTCAACTTCAATGTGCGTCTCAACCTGGTGTCCTCTCAGCCCTGGGTGCAGTGCGGCTCTTTTCTGGACCTGAGCTACGGCGTGCGCTCTATTGTGGTTAGAATCGATCCGACTAGCCTGCAGCCTGGAGTGCATAGTGCCGTGTAAGTAGTCCTCTCCCTTTATCCAACTATATTTTTGGATTTACTAAAAAAACTACTTAAATATAGCGTTCGTGCTTATGATACGGACTGCGTGCAGAAGGGTCCGTTGTTTGAGATACCCGTGACGGTGGTGCAGCCCCATGTACTGGAGAACAATCAAAACACGCCCATCTTCGAGCCTGCCTCTAATCGGGCCGACAAGAGTGTTGAGTTCCAGCCCAATACCATTCAAAGGGACTTTATCCAAGTGCCGGACAAGGCCACATGGGCAGTGTTGCGCCTACGCACAACTGATCCCAACCGGGGCAACGATATTGGCAAGTTTTTCTTGCACACAAATCAGCTGCTACCGAATCAGTCTTGCCGCAAACTGGAAACCATGAAGATAATTAGCGTCAATTCAGAATTCGAGGCAACTTCTACCTTCCGCGTTGAAGTAAGTTGAGATCATTTTAAATAGAGCTTATTAATTAAACTTGCTTTTGCTTACAGGCCAATAGGATACTTGAGCTGTGCATAGCCAAGTACTGGTCCAATCATGGCCAGAGTCATTTGAAGTACAGCCTCGAATTTCACGGTGTGGCTGCCCAAAATCCCAATGCATGTAAGTAATCTCTCGATTTCATTTCAACATTTCATTTCAACAAAAACTTAAACATTTCATTCTTTTTGATTCTTAATAGACGTGATGCACGCAGGTCGTGGTATACATAATCTAGAGATTGGAGCGCTGGTGTCGGAGGAGATTCAGCCGCAGCTGCAGCTGAAGAATGCCGCCGTAGTGCTCAAGCCCAGCGAGGCAAAGATTTCCCCACTGAGTGCCACACGCGACGTCATCCCGGAGGGCAGGCAGATCTACCAGAACCAGCTCGTCTACAACCTGAATGTGGCTAAGGCAGCGGAGGTTGCTCTGTATGCACCGCTCTTCAACGATTTGTTGTACGAGGCTGAGTTTGAATCGCAGATGTGGATGCTGTTCGATGTGAACAAGTCCCTGGTGGCCACCGGCGACGCGCACTCGCACGCGTTCTTTACGAAGCTGGAGAAGGGCGAGTACACGGTGCGGTTGCAGGTGCGGCACGAGAAGCGCGAGCTGCTCGAGAAGATATCGGAGGCCACGCTGATTGCGGCCTACAAGCTGGCGAACATGATCTCGTTCGACTTTTACGACACCTATAACCATTGCATCGTCAGCGACCGCAAAATAACATCCGCAAAGGTGCGCGAGACCACCAAGATGCTCTACGTAGCGCCCATTGCTCAGGAGAAGCTCACCAAGGCCAATCTGCCGGCGCAGTGCGCCTGGCTTAGCGGCAATCTGGTGTTCCCCAAGGACGAGGCCGTCCGGCGCATTGCTCTGCATCCCTTTACCTACATATTGAACCCAGCTGAGAAGAAATCGCCCGCAAACGGTGCTGCCAATGGTGCAGCCGCCAGCAATGCCAGCCCGGCGGCGGCTGCCGCTGCTACCGCGAACGCAGCCAAACCGAAGGCGGCAGCGACGCCCCAGGGAGTGACAAGCACCGCAAATTTAGCTGGGGGGGATGGTGTCACGGTGCAGAACGAAATACCCAACATAGGCGGCGTAGCGCCACCCAATTCGCCACAGAAGGGCAAGACCAGTGCCGACGACTATGCAGAGAGCCTACGAGATTTTCAGTGCTCGCACATTGCAAAGTGTGGTAAGTACAGGACCCAAAGCAAGTATTGACAATCGACTCTTAACCTTGCTTCACTATAGATCTGGAGAGGGCCGAGAAGATATATAATGACGTTGTTGCCGCTCATCCCAAACATTTACCGGCACATCTGCAACTGATCCAGAACATCGAGTCAAGCGAGTTGAAGACACAGTTGCCGCTCGCCTTCGTCACTGCCCAGCAGAACAAGTATAAAGAAGGTGACAATGTCAACACGGATAAGCAAAGGGAGGAGCAGCAGAAGCAGCGTGCTACCTTGGAGCGCATTATCAAGCTGACGGACATTGTAATCAGTGAAACCGATGTTGACTCCCTGCTCTCCTACTATGGAATCAAGAACGACACGCGTCCAGATGCGGCCAAGATCAAGACGTAAGTAGACGTCAGCAATTTGTGACCGGCATTTTCAGACTTTTACAATTGCAGCAACATGGACAAGCAAAAGAACAATCTCATCGAGGCACTGAGCAAGAAGGGCATTGCACTTGCTAAGCTGTATGTGTTGGATGACAGTCTTAAGGATCATTTGGCCGAGCTGAACGACATCTACGCGGACATCATAAAGTTCGTTGATGCCAATGACAGCAAGAGCAGCCAATTCGCCATTTGGCATGCCTACGCGCACAACCATTACGGACGCATGTACAAATACGTTGCAAAGATGATTGAAGACAAGCGCACACGGGAACTCTTCGAGGAGATGGCGGCCATTAATAGCGCACTGGGCTATGATCATACCAAGGCTCTGATTGATCGCATGGCCGTAACTTTCTTCCCAAATAGCTTCCGTTTGTTTTAAATGTTAGTCGCCGCTTTTTATGCAGTTTGCAAAGTAATCATTATAATTGCACATTTTTATCTTATTACTGTTTACTTTGTATCGCAAGTCGAGAAGTAATCAATTAAATAATATGTATGTATATGAATTCAAAATGCTTCCACTTTAAAAGCAAAGTGTGTTTTTATCTTCAAATATTTGCTAATGCCATTTGTTTATAATTAGTTTTTCTCAAGCATGCACAGCTGTTTTTTAATTAGCAGCTGCCCAATAGATAATTGTTTACATGTTAAACTCAAAATGGCACTGTAAGTTGGTGGCATAGTGTGACCATACCACGGTTTTTTATTCAGTCGGTATTTTTATGTAATCGAAGTGGTGTTTTCAGTTTAGTCGCTTGAACTCACACTGGTTAAAATGCAGTACTCCCAAACAATGCACACGCAAAAATAAAATGGGTAAGATTGAGATAAAATGTGCAAATATGCGTTAAAAAGTGCGTTAATAATGTAAACGAATCATAATAAAATCGTTGCGTTGTGAAATGTTGTTGTAAACATCGAAAATGCATATGTTTTCGATGCAGGAAAAACTGTGTCTGCTACGTAGTAGTGGCTTCCGTGCTCGTATGTGAAAGCGGTGTGTGTCAAGTGTGTGTGTGTATACGCGCGTGTATTGAGCGATCGATTTTATTTTGCAAATTCAAGGACAACTACAAATCCTGCGGGATAGCTCGGCCGATTTAATTACAGTGCAATCAATCGCTTGGCCTTAGCAGTTAAGAGCATATTAAATAAATGCGTCACAGTTGCTGGAAATGCAATAACAAACAAAACCGTCAAGCGGATGTGAACGCTTTTCATGGAATTGATTACCGCAATGAATGTCGAATGTCGAGATGATGACTCAAATTGCAAATCCAGAGGTTTTAAAAGACATTATCTGGCAATCAGTGTACACACAAAACACAAACATATGCACAAATGTGTGTGTACATGTGTTGCGCTCTGTTCCTTTACAAAGGCAAACAAAAACACGACACAATGACAAATGCTGCGGGTTGAGGCAGCGGCTGCAAAAGCAGCGGTGGCAATCAGAATTTTGTGTTAGTGTGTGTGTGTGTACCGAGGTGGGACTGGAAGATAAAGATTTTAAAATGAAAGAATGAAAATATTTAAAGAG
This sequence comes from Drosophila lacertosa, assembly GCA_004143845.1. NCBI lineage: Eukaryota > Metazoa > Arthropoda > Insecta > Diptera > Drosophilidae > Drosophila > Drosophila lacertosa. Next base: position 28,280 of record SCDZ01000287.1, on the reverse strand, counting down.
TGCCACATGAGGGCGCCGCGGCCAATGAATGGGCACCAAAGTCGGGCAAATGTGTTGGCGTTGTTGCCAGTGGGTGTAAAAGATATCCATACCACCCACATATATATGTATGTACATCCGTACAAACATACACACCACTCCATATACCACACACACATTCACGTATAGATGTTGTCAATATTATGGAGTGCAGCTGTTGGTCTGCTACACCACATGCATACTTAAGTTAAATATGCATTTATATAGTCGTATTTATTTTTATATTTTGTGTATCTTCCAGAGTGCCCACAAATTGATTTATATGAATTCCTCACCGAGTCCGAACTGCAGCAGTACTACAATGCCATCAAGTGAGTTGTTTTGTGACCTAAATTGACCATAGCGCATGGCTGGTATGCTGATCACAACTAATGCGAGCAGAGCAAAATTTCCCAATTACGTTAACAGAGCCATCCTCAAGTGCGGAGGAACTAGTAACTAGTATTTTAATCCCTTAATGCCATAATTTAATACCGAAGCACAGCATGTGTATCGATATTGGTATTTTAGTCTTCTCATGTAAGCCGAAGAATTGAGCGAAAAACAAGTCGTAGTTTTGCGTCGTAGGAATTTGTGATCTGCATACCGCGCTTAGCCAACCACGCGAGACTCATCAAATTACCCCTTTTTTCCGTCAAACAGAAACGAATTAAAAATAACAAACGCAGCCCAATTTAAATATGCAGCGGATGAGGATTTGCGTTTCATTGGCCTGTCGCGGCCGGAAATCCGAAGACTGCGTAAATTCTATGAAAAGCATTTCCCCCACAGTTACCTCAGCAAAATTAAGCGCCTGCTGCAAGCGCCCGGTACCATCGTAAAGCGCGAGGAAGGCGCCGCGGGGCAGGCAACGAATGAGGGTACCGCGTCCGCCGCCACCAGCCCAGCCGCCAGGAATGGCAGCAGCTCGCCGGGCAGCAAGGTGCCCAACAACAAGCACATCATCCCAGCTGATTCGATTAGCGTTAATAAGCAGCTGGGCATCGGGGAGTTCGGCATTGTGCAGCAGGGCGTCTGGACGAATGGCAGCGAGCGGGTGAGTTGTGTGCCCCTTACCCTCTCAAGGGCTTCCGGTTGAATTGAGTAATTAATTTCGACTGCTGCACAGATTCAAGTGGCCATCAAGTGCTTGTGCCGCGAGCGCATGCAATCGAATCCCATGGAATTTCTCAAGGAGGCAGCGATAATGCATTCAATTGAGCACGAGAACATTGTGCGCTTATATGGCGTGGTGCTGGCCACCGACTCGCTGATGCTCGTCACGGAGCTGGCGCACCTGCGTTCCCTACTCGAGTGCCTTAAGGATTCCGGCTTGCGCGTCAGCTTTCTAACAATACCCACGCTCTGCGAGTTCGCGCTGCAGATCTGCAATGGCATGCGCTACCTGGAACAGAAGCGACTCATCCACAGGGATCTGGCAGCACGTAATATTCTCGTCTTTAGCAAGGACAAGGTGAAAATCTCGGACTTTGGCCTGTCGCGTGCACTTGGCGTGGGCAAAGACTACTACAAAACTAACTTCAACGTGAATCTTAAGCTGCCGATAGCGTGGTGTGCGCCGGAATGCATTAACTACTTGCGCTTTACCAACGCCTCCGACGTTTGGGCCTATGGCGTTTGTCTGTGGGAGATGTTCTCCTATGGCTTTCAGCCCTGGGCGGCGCTGACGGGCCTTCAGATACTGGAGGCCATCGATGGGCCCAATTATCAGCGGCTGGAGCAGCCCGACTGTTGTCCGCGCGAGTATTACACGCTGATGATGAAGTGTTGGCAGGACGACGCGGCCAAGCGGCCCAAGTTCAGCGAAATTTACGAACAGCTGCCAGACATGAAGCCCGAGCAACTCAAGGCTGTTGTCAACTGCGTGGAGCCTAAGAAGGATCATTTGCTTTATCGCCAGGGCGATATTATTAGCGTGCTCGACCGCAACACTGGAACTCCCTTCTGGAAAGGCGTTCTGAGCACTGGCAAGACTGGTTACTTCAATCCCTCTAACACGGTGGCCTTTCTGGAGGGTCTGCCGTGCTCCTCCAATCGTGATTCCTTCAGTCGCGTCGGTGATCATCGCATTAGCAAGCGCAAGCTGCGCACAGAAATGATTTCAAAGCCTCAGAATGACTTTAAGCACACCGGACACGTTGGCATCGATGGCGCCACGTTTGGCGATATCGCCTTTCTCGGCAGCTCCCAGAATGTAAGCCAAACAGTAATTCACTTGCTGCTCCTTTATTTATTTATTATCGTTATTTTCTTTATAGTACAATCACGTTCCGAAGCAGATTGTAACGCCCTACAAGCCGTCGGAGGACATTGAGCAGACACCGCTGCTGCTGCCGCCAACACCCACCAGTCCGGACTCGCTGCAAACGGCCAGCGGCTACTTCCCCGAGGGTGCTGGTACCTCGATGAACCCCACGTTTATTCCCTCCACTGAGCACACGCCCAAGCTAATACCCAGCAACGGACACAGCTCGTTTGACTTTGCCGGCTCCACCAATCCTTTTGCCTCACACAAGCTGGACGAGGAGCAGCTCGCCTATGCGCTGCAGAACAACAACTACGGCGCCGACGGCAAGAGCATTCACTCCGAGCCCAGCTGGCGCGCTAGTTCGCGCAACACGACCGACGATCCGCACGAATATCACGAGATATCGGATGACGAGATCACTGTTGACAAGCTGGACTTCGGTCCCTCGCTGCTGGACGAGATCAATTCGATGTTCGGCTCGATCAGCGGCGCCTCTGGCAGCCAGCCAAAGTCGCCCGATTTTGATCACGTGAACACGAAGAATGAGTTCGCTGAAATGACAGCGAAGTTTGGCCACAAAGCTGGCGACAGCAATGGCAACAAGCATGGCCATGGTCACGGCCACGGACTGCTGCCCACTTTGTCCAAGAAGAAGGCAGCGACGGGCACTGTGAAGCCCATTTCGGTCAAGGATGAGAAGATACTAAATCATGCTATTGAAATTGCCCACGAGATAAGTGCCAGGTGAGTGTTCACGTAACTATATATAGTATGAGGGATTACTAAGTTGTTTCTTTCTTGCAGGTCCATGATTGATCTGGTCTCCGACCACACGCCCGCTACGCACAGTCCCAAGCGCAAGTTCAGCTTTCGTTTTCCGCATCTGAGCAGCGGCGACAAGTCCAGTGGCACCATGGGCGGTGCTGGAGGCAGCTCCGCGCACACGCCCACGCACGGCAACGCCTCGCCGTTCTCCAAGAAAAAGAACTTCACGGAGGAGCTGCAGAGCATACCCGATATACAGGTAAGTGAGCATTTCATAAAGTCCCTTAAGTGTTCCAGCCATGCCCAGGGCTCGTCTTCGTCTGTTGCTAATCGAGAAGTCTCTTTTTGTCTACACTTTGTTCTCTCTTTATTCTTCATTCGCGTTGTGGCGCTCCGTTCATTCCCTTTGCTTTGTTTTGGTTCGTTCGTTTTTCTTTCGTTGCCTTTCGTTTGGTCTTCTTTTTGCGTTTCCCTCACCCGCATCAAGCAGCGCTTTCGTTCGCTAAGCGAAATCAAGAACAGCTCCGATCTGCGCATTCCCATCTTCGACAAGGAGAGCTCCGACTTTCTCTTCGAGAAGTCGCGCGAGATTCTCAGCCGCCCTCTCAACAGGGAGCTCAACAGCGAGGAAGCCAGAGAGCGCGAGCGAGAGCCAAAGAGCATCAATGATAATATCATGGACATAGAGAATACTCTAAAGGCCCTCAACTTGGACTTTATGCACACGTACACGGAGCTGGACAAGAGCGACTCGAACGACACCATTCTGAATGACCAGCTGCCGCAGCTAGTGGGCTCCCTGGACGACGGGATCAGCAGCGCCACCGGCAGCCTCAAGTCGGCCGTCTACAGCTACAGCAACGGCGTCCAGACCATGTTTGACTTCAACGCAGCGACCAGTCACCTGGACAAGCATCTGCAGTACATGCACAACCAGGCGCAGCTGCACAGCCAGCAGCCGGACAGCGGCCAGCAGAAGCTGCTCGAGGACAAGCGCAGCAGCACGCCGGACACGGGCTTCGCCTCGCGGGACACGAACATCTCGCTGTCGCGCCGCAGCAGCCAGAAGAGCAGCTACAGCCCGCAGGAGAGCTACTTTCCCATGAAGAACGAGGCGCTCTACAGTGCACCGCCCGTCGTGATGAGCAGTGGGTACGAGCGCTTCGGCAACGGCCACACTCATACCAAGCAGCTGCTGGCCAGCGCCTCGCCCGTCAAGTCCTGTCTGAACGCCAGCAGCAGCTCCGTTTACGCGGTGGCCACCAAGAGCTATCGCCAGCGCTCCACCTCCTTCAACGAGAGCTTCCAGCCCATTTCGCCAGTGCTGTCGGACGCCAAGCAACGCCAGTTCAGGCACGAGCCGCTGCTCCACCAGCTTCAGCAGCCCCACCAGCTCCAGCTGCAACAACAAGTGCAGCAGCAGCTACCGCTGCCCAGGCGCTGTGCCTCGTATAAGCCGCGTTCGATACGCGCGCGCACCTTGCGCCGGCTCAGCTACAATCCCATGACACTGGACTCGAGCAGCTCGTCCAGCGGCGGCGAGGAGACCACCAAGCCCAGCCTGGCACGCTCCGAGTGCGACATACGCGCCCGCGTGGCCGCCAGCTCGAGCAGTTCGCTGTGTCGCCGCCGGCGAGCGGGTCTCAGCCGACAGGTGCAGTCCGCCTGCCAGGACGAGCGCGAGGCCATCGTCTCCCCGCGGCAGCTGTACGGCTCCAACTCGAGCATTAAGTCGGCGCCACACTATAATCTGGGCGGCAACAGGCGCAGCTTCCAGCGGCCCGGCGCCGGCTACGAGCAGTTCCACTACGACGAGCGCATCTACGACTTCGGCGGTCGCGGGCCGGGCAACAACTACACGGCGCAGCTGGCGCAGCACCGGCTGCTGGCGCCTACGCAGTCGCAGAAACTCAGCTCTGGCTCGGGCTCCTCCTCGGCGGCGTCCTCCGCGGTGGCCACCTACCGCACCGCCGCCGTCGTGGCATCAGCCGCCGTGGCGCGTCCCATAAGCGGAGCCACGCTGCACGAGTTCGACATCAGCCGGTTGACGGGCAAGAGTCCCACGTCGACCAACTTTGTGGGCAGTTCGCCCGACGAATCAAAGATACAGCTGCAGCGGCAGCTGAGCAACAGCAACAGCGCCCAGACGCAGCTGCCAGCAAAGCCGCAGCGTCCCACGGAGTTCCACTGGCCGGAGAAGATACACGCCTCTGCCGTGCAGCAGCACGAGATGCACTGGCGCCAGCTCAAGCAGCAACAGCAGCAGCAGCAACAACAACAGCAGCAGCAGCAGCATCCACAAGCACAGCAGCAGCTGTTGCCGCTGGTGACCACGGCCCACGACTCGAGCGACAGCAGCTCCTCGTCCAGCACGGAGAGCGGCGACGAGTTTCAGTTCCGACGCGAATTCGTTGCCCCGCGCATTCCGCCCAGCCCGGCCCCATAACTAAGGAAAATGCTGAAATATGTTCTCAATTTACTGTTCGGACATGTGTTGTCGGATTAGATGCAGTGCCACGCCCCCTTCGGCAATGCGTGGGCGCATGTGTGTGTCGGTGTGTGTTAGTGTTGGCTGGTTGGTTGGTTGGTTGGTTGTAGTGTGGTGTGGTGTGTCGCGGGGTGTGTCGAAGAGTAAATTGTGGAGATATTTACAGCGTATGTTTAGTAGACGTCGTATATATATTTAATGGATATATATATATTTTGGATTTGCTTATATATATTTGGGAGAGTGCCTTATTCGCAAAACACGGAAGACCTCTCAGAACGGATGATAATAATACTCGTACTGTGCACTTGCATAGCTAACGAATACAGTTACAGTTACAGTTACACTTCCACATCTACAGATCTACAGATTTACAGATACATTTACATTTAAAGTTACAGTTGCAATTTAGAGATACAGATACGTTTCAATTCAATTGAGATTAACCATAAGCTAATACTCGGAAACAGAAGAACAACAAGACAGCTCAATAACATTTAAAGCAATATTAACTAATTGCCATATATTTAAAATATTAAAACAAGAAGAAAGAAAGCTTTGGCAAGCCGAAGATCGAATACCCTTGCGGATGGTGTTTTGCACCAAAAGTGTTGTTAAACAACATTTGGCATGTCACAGTTCCATTGTTCTAGCTGATATAATGTGATAGAGTAGTCCGATCTTCAAAAGTTTTTTGTGAAATAGTTGGATTTTTACCTGTGCATTCAGATACCCTTTAATTTGCTAGCTGCAAGGGTATGCTGCGAAAACAAAACACAATAAAGACTCGATTAAACTTAACGTTAAACTCGTAAAGGCTTCCAAGACAAAGGCAACTCACTTCACAAACATAAAATGCTCTCGACATCGACGCTGACAACAACCTAACAATTTCCTACAGATCTCAGATATCATCCATCCACAAACAGAGCTTGGTTGTCAGCGTCGTTTGCGAGTGCCAGAAAACAGACAAGATTATCAGTATTAGTATTTCATAAAGAACACACCTCATAAATGGACAGGGTATATAAAAAAGAACAACACACACAAACAACAACAACAGTCATCACTCAACCAAACACACACACACACAACCGTTGACAATCCTTCATCGAGAAAACAACAACATCCCCCAAAGAAAAACTTACCATAATATAAACAAAACTATTGTCCAAAGAAAAACCCAAAAAGAAAAGAATGGAAAACTCGAAAAAAAAATGTGCAAATGTGTATTTTGTGCCATATCCTTACGCTTGCATTTTTACTATACTATATAATTGATATATATATATATATATATATATACTTACTACGTATTTGATGTCGAGTAAAGTTCTACTCGCTACCAAATGGAAATGCACGAAAAACCAAAAACAAAAAGAAAACTCGTATTTAGCACTTGAAATACGAAAATCGAAACATGGTTCGTAATTGAAAATTGGTTGGATTGTCGAGATTTGAAATATCTACAATTTTTTTTATTGAGCTCCCATTTGAGCGAGCACTAGATACAAAAGATACTTGAATAATGTACTCTAAATAAACGATTTGTCGCATTCTATGCATTTATTGATAAAGTTAACCGAAAACGAAGAAATGATAAGAAAAACTTACTTATATATACAAGGTTTATATACAAACGATCAATTGTCGTACTTGCAAATTCATATATTCATATCTACTTAAAACAAAAAACAAAAACAAATATATTAAACTACAAAATGATATTCTAAAGCATGCGTTCGAAGCGTTTCACAAGCCCAAAAAACAAAGCCTAAACTTAAACTTAAATTTAAACCTAAAACTAAAGTCTAAAAACTACAACTTTTTCCAAGTATTATATATACATATATATTTAAAAATGAAAAACCTTCAAGTTTGCATTCTAAGAAGCAAGCGACAAAACCAATTGGTAATCAAAAACGTTGTGTATATTTAAAGGGATTCAATAAAGCAAAACAAAAAGAAGCAGATGGGGATTTGTTAACTCTGTTATTTCCTTATTAATACCTAATTATTATTTATTATACTTTTGCTTTCCCTTGTTCTTTTTTTATTTCATTTAACATATTTTTGGGTTTTTTCTTTTCCCCTTTTTGCAATCCATCCACAGACGCTGATTGGCGAGGAAGGTCGCGAGGCATACAACAGCCTGATCGAGCGTAAAAACATGCTGGACATCGGGCCCAGTCCGGCGGCGACGCTGCTGCGCCACATGGACACGGACGAGTTCGAGCTGATGAACGCCAAGACGCTGCCTCGTCGCCTGGGCAGCCAGCTGACCCATGCGGGCACTGCCCTGGAGCTGCCCGTTGCCGAGGCCGAGTGCGCTCGTCCCCTGCAGCAGCAGCAGCAGCAGCCGTTGCATCAGCCGCAGTTGCAGCCGCCACGCCCGATGACGCTGCCCACGCGGGGCGCCGCGCAGCGCGTGCGTCGCGCCGAGCAGGCGAGCGCGGAGCGGCAGAGCGACGAGAACCGTAACTCGCTGGCTGCCGGCGATGCCTGCGAGAGTCCCAGCTACATGACACATGCCAGCTACAGGTTCCCCGAGCCGCAGGATGCGAACCCGTTGCCGCTGCCGTCGCGCGAGGGCAAGAAGCAGGTGAAGACCAGCGCCAAGCGGCACGTGCGCAAGTATCCGCTCATCATCCCGGCTAATGGTGTGCAGCGCACGCTCAGCAAGCTGGCCGATTTCGGCGAGGAGTCGGCCGGCAAAGGCGGCGACGCAGCCGCAACGCAGCAGCAGCAACAGCAGCAGGCGTCGGGGCGTTCCATTGAGGTGGTGGCGGCCGTGCGCTCGAGCAGCGTGCGTCGTCGCTCCGAGGCGCGGGAGTACGAGAATATGCCTGCCGTGGCGGGCGGCGCAGCGGCGCACACCTACCAGAATCTGGACAAGCTGGCGCCGGCGGACGCGGCCGGGCTGACGGACAGCGCCTCGCTGCAGTTCGAGTCCATTCTGGAGGCGGACATGGGCAAGGAGGGCGTGCTGCAGTCACCGGATGTGACGGACGGCTTCTACAACTTCTCCATTCAGAAGGAGCACTACAACAAGAGCAAGGACGTGGGCTTCGAGCCCGCCCAAGTCGCGGGCATGTATGTCAACGACGACGAACTGCGCAACCTGGACAAACCACTGGCCGCCAGCAGCAGCTCAACCACACTGGACTCTGCCGCAGTTCCGCAAGAAATGGCACCAACGGCAGCGTCAGCGGTGGCAGCAGCAGCAGCCGCAGCCGCTGCGGCGGCATCAACAGCTGAGGCAGATGAACTGCAGGAAGGTCAGAGCTTGCGTCGTCTGGCCAGCGTGGACAACGAGCTGGCGGGCAATGCGCTTTTCAAGAAAGTGCGCGCCTCGGTCAACCTGGCCATGAACCGCAACTCCGTTAACGGCAACGAGGCCAACAACACAACAACGGCGCCCTTGGCCAATGCTGTGACGCCCAAGCCGCAAACGGAGGCGGAATACTTTGCGGCGACTGCGGCTCGCCTGGCCGACTCCAACTCAGTGAGCTGTGAGGATCTGTTGGAGTTCTCCGACAAAAAGCCGCGTGGCTGCGAACGCGGCGTCGACTCGGATGAGGTGCGGATCATGGTCAAAGTCCTGGGCAAAGATGTGAGTAGGAATTATAATAAAACTCTGTTGACTCTTAATAACTAACTGTTCCTTTTTTATTTACATGCAGAGCACGCCCACTCGTTGCCTGGGCGCCTTGGAGTTCATCAACTGGGACGTGCACAAATCGATTAAACTGATTAAGCTGCAGAACATACTCGTCGAGGCGAATCTCAGCCTGTCGGCCGCGTTCGAGGCGCTGCAACAGCAGGAGTGGGATCTGCACACCACGGCGGTCAAGCTGAAGGGCGTTAAGATCTGAAGGATGCACATTTAGATATCCTTATATACCTATACACAAACCATGTGCCTGTTCGAAACAAACTCCTTTGGGCCTCCTCGTCTGTTTCTAATTGTAGCATTTAAGCATTTAAAGTTCGCCTCGGATATTATAATATCTTATATTATATAATACTCTAGCCTGTAGGACAGACACCTTTAACTGGAACTCTTAACTCAAACACTGCTCAAAATATGTTTCTAATTGTAATTCATACTCCTCCTACTCCCTATTGTATGAACGAATCTCAGCATGTACTTACCCAACGACGCAATGTTTCTAGTTCTTAATTGTACCATGCAATCCTATTTTGCCAGTTTCGCATGCAATCAAACGTATCGAAAAGGATCGAATACCATTACAAAATATATACACATCTTACAATCACAATTTAATTATCCTGGAATGTCAATGGAACGATTCGCCGAATATATCCAGATAATTGACACTGAGTGTAGGTGTTAATAATGTCTCTTTATGTTTTAAAAGATATTTTGAATTATGACTATACATTACATTTAAAATTTACAAGGGTTTAACAAGCATTGACAATGCGCACAGTTTTTAAATGGAACTTAATCGAACACAAATACAAATTAACAAGATGTCAATATACTAAACACTAACAGTGACAGAGATAGCGGGGAACAAGGGACAAGGGAGGGGATCAGGGACAGCTATTTGCGTCGGGTGCGGGTCGCCATCGCTGCGGCTTCTGCTGTACTCGCCCGGGTGCGCATCGAGGTGCTCAAGGAGCTGCTGCGCTCGCTGGTCGTTGATCGGTTGCGTGCCGCCTTGTCCTGCCGCACGCGCTTTGGTGTAGACATTCTGGGATGGCCTTCGCTCATGCTCAGCTCCTGTGACAGGCGCTTGCGGGTCATGCACATGACGCTCACGCGCAGCTTGCGCGTCGTGTGGCGCGTTATTACCTTCGCGACGGGCGTGCTGCTGCCCGCTTGGGTTATTGAGCGCCTTCTGGCTGCCTGCGGCGTTCTTTGGCTGGCCCGCGGCAGTGATGCAGCTCCTGCTGGTGCCGTATTCTCCTTAATAGATGAATTGCTGCTGTCCGTGGGACTGGTTGTGCTCTTCTTTGCCGTCGGTGTTTTCGGCGCGGGTGCAGTCGCTACGCTGCTGCGTTTTGTGTCCAGGCGCTGCTGCTTGCGCAGTGGTGAAATGCGCTTAGAGGAAGTCGCCGAATCGGAGGACTGCGAAGTGGAGCCAGCCTGCACCGACTTTCGAAGCAGGCGTTTGCGCCCATTTCGTATCGGCGTTTGAATCTCGAGATGAAGCACTTTGCGCTGCTGAAATCAGGTAAGTAAAAAAAATAGAGAAGACAAACAAAAGACAAATTAAAACGAGCCAAAAAAAAAAATAGGTCACATCTACAAACTAGCGTTAACTAAATAGATAAACATAAATCTAAACAGTAACTGTTTAAGACTAGACTATATGTATATATATAGCAAGAACTAAGACTATATGTATATACAGGATGCAGCATTAATACTCTAGAGGAAGAAAAAAAACAGCGTTTTGTTGTTGGGTTTGATTGTCATTGTTTGTTTTCAAAAACGTGTTTTGATTTGTTTGTTATTTTGCACTTTGTTTTCATGTTAATGCAAATTGCAAAATGGATTTCAATGCTTAAAGTAAACAATAGTCGAAACTTCTTGCGATATTTAAAATTACAGGCTACATGTTAAACTAAACTTAGTCATTTTTTATCTTGCGACGCCCGGGATATCTACTGCCTGCTTCTGGCCGTGGTTCGCGTGCCTGCCTAGAGCTGCATGCGCAAGCGCGTGGTACTCACTTTACTGCCGCCCGCCGGCGTGTTGCGTGTGACGGTCGTATTGCGGTTTCGCGCTGACCGCAGACGCAGACGACTCGCATTTGCCCCTGTGCCGGCTCTCGGCGATGCGGCTGTGGGCGAGGCCTCGATCACCTCCGAATCATTGTGCTGCGGAAGGAAAGGAACGCGGCTGCGCTTAGCATGAAGTTCAATTGAGGCACACAACTTACCGCCTGTTCTGCAATTGTTGTTTCCCCGGCCGCAGCTGCGGTAGCAACGGTTGCTTCTGCTTCTGCCTCATCCTCAGAATTAGCTACTGTTGCTTCTTGAACCTCAGGCGTTGCTGGCTGCTTTTCGGGCGTTTTGGAGGCGCGCGCTATTGCTTTTTCTAGGCGCTGCTTGGTGTTGTCTCTGCGCAGATTGCGGCGACTGATTTGTTTCACCTGCTCCTGCGTCTCTTGCTGCTGCTTCTCCGTGGCCTCTGCATCCGGCGTCTGTGATTCGCATATGCTGTCCGTGTCCGAATGGCTGATGGAGTTGTGCAGCGAACGCCGCAGGAAGCGTAGGCCCACTTGGTTTTTGGCACCAAACGTGGTTAGCACTGGCTCCGCAGGTGTTGTCGAAGGCGTCTCTGTGCTGCCCTCGCTTGATGCTGCTGCACCTGGATCAGTTAATGCAGGCGCCTCACTTGTGGACGCTGAAGCAGGTGGTTCACTGCCCTCAGCCGCAGGCGCTGACGCTTGAATTTCCGAAGTGGACGCCATTGTGGCTGCGACGCTATCGCATTCCTCCACATCCTCATCGCTTTCCTGGCCGTCAGGCTTGCGAGGTGGCGGCTTAAAGCTGCCATTAATCAGGTCCTTGAAGTCTACAATGTTCTTGATGATGCGCGGCTCCAGTTCACTCTGCAAAGACACTTGGTTAGACAGGGATTACACGTGATGTCGCGGCACTTACAGCGACCAGTTTGTCGGCTAGCTCGTGCATCTCGTTCGTCAGCTGAGTACTGTTACGCACGTTCAGCTTGAGCGTGGTCAGCTCCTTGGCCAGCAGGCGACACATCTCCTTGCGCTCCGTGTAGAAGTTGTGTATGTAATGGAGGAAGCTCAGCGCGATGCGATTGTGGATGTTGCTCTGCGGCGTGCTCGAGTCCTGCACGGTGAGATCAATGAAGAACTTGGTCACATGGTCGGGTAGCACGTCGTGCAGCAGCGAGTCGTAGCTGCAGTTTATCACGGACCACACGATGGGCAGCAGGCAAGGTTGGAGCAAGTGCTGCAGCTTTTGCGATACAATGCTCTCAAAGAACATGCCCAGCACCTGGCTGATAATGGGCTCTAAATTCAAATGGGATTCAAAATTTCAGTAATGTGTGAAGGGTATTTAATGGCTGCACAACTAACCCGTATTAGGATTGAAGTAGCGCTTGAGCAGCTTCTCCAGAACATCGGGACGATTGTCGATCTGGCCGCGCAACACCAAGCGGCACAGCCCACGCACAATGGCCAGCAGGATGCCCTTGTCGACCACCTTCTCGACAAAGAAGCCCATCATACTTATGATATCCGTGTTCTGCTCGCTGCCCTGTGATTGGCTTCTCTCCTCCTCGCCGTCGAAGTCCTGCATGGTGAACAGCAGGCGCCGCTTCGACTTGGGTGCCTGACCCTGGCCCGCAACCGACTGGTTCAGGTCCATAAAGAAGTCCACGCCATAGTGGTCCATCAGCTCGCAAATGCATTGCGCGGAGATCTCGCAGAGGCGTAGATTGTTGTTCTTGTAGAACTCGTCTACGAGCACGTCGAAGACCTCCTTGGTGTACGCCTCGTACAGAATGCTGAACGTGGTGCCGCACTTGATGGCCCACTCGAATATGTCCAGCTCTGTGGAGGCCAGGTGGCGGCATATGAAGTCCTGCAATCGCAGTAATTAACAAACATAAAGATATCTCTAAATTGTGTTGCTTACCTTGTACAGCTTACAGATGCTGGGATTTAGACTGTGCACATGCTCGGAGGCGACCATATGAAAGGATATGTACAGGCCCTTGAGTACACGCTCCTGCTTGGACAGCTTCGGTCGCGTGGGCAGCTCCAGCTCGCCGTGTTTCTCGAGTAGCGGCTGGATAAGGTTTCTGTACTCATCCGTCACCTGCATGCGCTCGTCGTTGACAGCTTGCGCTCGCATGTATTCCTTTTGTCGCACAAAGTTCTCCTCCAGTTCCTCGAGCTCGAGGATTTTCACCTTCAGCGAGCGAATATTCATCACCAGCGACGTGTCCACATTGTCCAGCAGCTTGTCGGTCAACTCGCGATCGTGCACCAGGTCGTTCTGCTTGGCGTTCAGCTCGCAGATCTCGTAGATGATCTCGATAAAGTACTGCATGCGTGCGGCCACGTTGCTTACCAGCTGCTCCACGCAGCGCACCAGCACGGCCACGATCTTGTGGTCTAGTAGACACTCCTTCAGCAGATGCGTGATTAGCTCCTTAAGATTGCCGCGCCCGATCTCATCGCCCAGGTCGTAGGTCTGCAGTATTTCCACCAGCGACAGCAACATGCACTGGAACTCAATCTGCGCGAACTTGTCCATATCCGGCTTCTGAAACTGGCAGAATCTGCAACGAACAAACTGTTTATTAGTATTCAAAGCAGACGCACTAAATTTGGACTCACTTTTTCACATAGTCGCAGAAGACGCTCAGCTCGGGCAGCACCTGCTCGAACTCGTCAGCTTGCGTCTGCTGCAGGTAGCCGCTGAGGGTCTGCCAGTAGAGCACGAGTTCCACGGTGAGCGCCTCGTGCGGCACACAGCAATGCAGGTCGCAATCCTCGGTAAGCGGCAGCTGAGCAAGGAGGCTCGCGTTGTCCTGCTGCTTGAATATGACCAGCAGCATTTGGCGCGCCACGCGCCGGAAGCGGATCAACTCCTCCTCGTTGGAGTCCAGCTTGAGCGCAGCGGTCAGCTGTATGTAGTTCTGCTGGTACGACTCGATCCAGGACTTGAGCATATACTTGACGACGTTCTTGCGCACGTTCTCCGAGCTGTCGTTAAGGCCGCGCTCTATGAGCGTCAGGCGCTGCGAGACTTTGTAGGAGCGCACCGGGTAGTTGCACAGATTGATGTACGTGTGGCGACGCACCTTCTCGTCCACGTCCCAGAGTCGCTCCAGGATGTGTGGCACTGTTAAATAGTTACGCCCCATGCATGAGATGATGCACTGCCGCACGCTGGACGAGGGGTCCGAGCTGAGGTGATACTGGTAGGCACACAGCACGGGGTCGTTGGGATCGTCGGGCACCTGCAGCCGCTGCATAGCCAACACTGCCTCCTTGCGCACGCTCGGCGACACATCCTTTAGTCGGTCCAGCATATAATGCAGTATCTGGTCACACTGCGAGTCGTCCAGGGCCGCATACGGCCCCAGATGCTTCAAAATCAGGTTCACAAAAAAGCACAGTCGATACCTGATGTGCGGGCTATTGGAAATGGTCTGTGGAAGAAAATTAAATGAAGTGAACTGGAAAGAATGCGAGAAAGTACAGTCAACACTTACGGTGAGTACCCAGCAGAAGGTTTCGCCCAATATGGGATGTGTTTTCTCCGACTCGAAGCTGGTGACGAATTTGGCGCAAAATACGAGGGCCATATTGCCGCACTCGTTGCCCACGTCCGCCTCCAGCGCCGTCTTAAACATCTGTATAAATGTGAACATGAAGGCATCGTGGTCCAGCTGCAAGAACGAAACCAAACAAATCGAATTGTTTAACCCCACACCGCACAAACTCAGGACGCAATACTAATTAGACGCACACACGAACCTTAGAGTACAGTTGCTGCAGCTCTTTAATATAGCGCTTGTGGAAGGTCTCGGAATTTTGAGCGTTCGAGAAGATTGTGAACATGGCACCGCGACCCACTGAGCGGCTCTCATTGGCTACGCGGCTGGTGCTTGCGCCGCTGGCGTCTGGGCTGCCAGCAACAACAATGGCCGCCGCGTCCTCTTCGTTTTCTTTTTCTTTCGTTTTCTTGGTGCGCTTTGTAACTTGTCGCTTCTTTAATTTTGCCATTTTATTTGTAGTTTGTATCTTTTGAATCGCACCGTGGAATTGTTCACTTTCTCTGTTGCTGCTGTTTTATTTGTTTACTAAATTTTTTATTTTATTTTGCACACTCAGTTCAAATTGTACGCAGCGCAGTCAACCCCCGTTTTGTTGAGATGCTAGCGCACAAACGCAAGCGTCGCGTTCTTTGGTATTCTGTTTTCCACCCCATTCGTTCAGCCGTTAATGAAATTTTTATTTTGTTTTCAACAAATGGTGCTGCCAACCTGATTTGCATTGAAAGCAATTGCTTTGCTTTGTATTTAAATATATATTTATGTATTCTATAAATACATAGAAAAAATATAATATTCTATTGAATAATTTCTATAAGATTTGTGGAGGTAAGAGTTGAACTGGCAGCTTTCTTGTAAATGTTACAATTGCATATATTGCTTGCCATGGCAGCCAGTTGATTTTCATTGCTAATGCTGCGTGACAGTAGCTGAGGGCTACAGCACAATTCACAATTGGATTTTTAATTCAAATCACAGATAGATTACAAATTGATATAGCTTTGTTGCAATTAAGATTACGATTAATATTTATATATAATTTATTAACAATAATTTAAAACCACATTCGCTACAAGTTCACTAGCTTACAAGTGATGAAATGGTATGGAATTTTGTTTAAAATGAATTTAACGCTGCCTTTGCAGTCAGATATTAATAATTGTGTAGAGCAATAATATTGTTGAATAAACATGGCGAGCGGAACGAAGCGCGTTTATGATGCTCGTGGCAAATACCAAGATCGTACTAAGAACACTGAAAACTCTTTTCCTCCCTTGACAGTAGTTATAAAAAATCTGGACACAGCTATGTTGCTGTTAAGCTCCAAAGAGGAAATCGTTTTGCAGGTTGTACTCAGTCACTTGGCGGAGTTTGCTCGTAAATGGGATACTAATATATTGGAGCTAAAGGAAAATCGATTGATGGAGATTCTAATTGAAAAGGAGGTTTTTATCGCAGCGGAAAATGTTATTATTCGGCGCTTTGCCTTGTACCTGATCACTCTGATATTAGACAACTCGGAACTGGGCGAGTACGACACGGAAAAGACGGCAGAGCTGCTCGAGGTGGCCTTCAGGTTCTACCTAAAGGAGACCGATGAGTTCTGTATTGAGTACCTGACCTACACAGTCAACTTGTGTCTGCGCGACCCGAAGGTGGCCCAGAGCATACTCGAAAACATTGAGTTTCTGGAGAAGTTCAAGAACATCTTCATTAGCTCGGATAATCCCGATACCGTGCTCAACTCCATTGAGGCATTGCACAAGATTCTGCAAGTCCAGAGCGCCGAGGAGATGCTGGAGTTTACCACTCTGCCGGGATTCCCCGTGGATCGCATCATCTGCGAGTTGACCAACGAGTTCCTTGAGATTCGCCTGGCAGCCATCAAGGTGCTGAAGACGCTGCTAGCCGACACCAGCGAGGAGAGTGTCTTTGAGCCGCTGCATCGTTGCTTCTTTGTGCTGCAGCAGCTGGTCAAAGCGTTCTGCGCGGATCCGAAGGCGCCCGACGCCCTGGGCATCATCGAGGTGTTGGCCACGGCTCTGCGCTCTGAGAAGATGTCCAAGTTGTTCTTCGAACAGAATCTCTTCGAGCAGATTGTGGAGCAACTAAAGGAAGACTTAGAACTTTTGCCGGCGGAGGTGGTTTGCACCATCATTTCCATATTCGCCGAGACGGCCAAATATCAAAGCTACCTGCCCCGCATCCACTCGGCCAACATAACGGACATGTTCCTGAAGTGCTTGCTGAAGAGCAAACCGGAACCAGCTCCGTTCGTCATCATGGGCCTGAATCGCATGATTGCGCATCCGGATGCGTTGCGCGCCGTTGTCGCCCAGTACGATATTGGGGCGCTGACCCGCCTGATTGCACTGATGCGATCTCCAGATGTGTCCATTAAGACACGCGAACAGGCGGCCGAGTTCATTGGCAACCTGTTGATCAGCTCGTTCCGTGTCACGTCCAGCACGCTCATGCTCGTAGACATACCCGATGCGCTGGCCGACACCCTAAAGCAGGGCTTGCCGGACTTGTCGATAGATCTGATCCTGTCGTTGCTGGCGATTGTCGAGAGCCTGGCCCACAACGACGAGTATCGCACCCAGATGGGCGAGTACACTCCCCTCACAGAGCAAATAGCGCAGCTTCTTATGGTAAATATCTTGTCGATCAATTGGAGACTAACTGAGAATTGATTTTGTTCTTACAGCGTTCTTACGCCCATTCCATACTGGTTCACAACATATTCCGCTGCCTGTGCACCATCATCGACGAGGAGCCCGTTCGCGAAATTCTGCTCAACAATTACATTGTGTCCTCGATTAAGCGCGCTCTCAAATCCCTTTCGAACCTGGTTAAGACCGCTGTTACCAATTTCATACTACAAACTACACGCTTCAACGAATTTGTGGACGCCTACATTGATCGTGGCATCCTTGAGGTGTACGTACATGCAATTAATCACTGTTCAGTTAGGATTACAGTTGTATCTTTACCCACAGATTGCTACTGTTCCAGAAGCACGCGTTCTGCGTATCCACTTGGGGTCCGGCCATAGAGAGCATTCTATCCAAATGCCCCACCATGAAATTCAGTATTCGCAACTGTTTGGGATTTACGGACATAACCGCTGGCAAAGATTTTTATGTGTCGAAGCGTAAGTTCGAGGACTTCCGCTGCTTCCAGAGCATACTGCGACTGGACTGTTCACCGCTGGAGCCCGTACTGGTGGTGAACTTTGACAGACCCGTGGCGGATGGTAGCGATCTGGTTTGCGTGCCACAGCATTGCCTGCACGACATCGACCTTGTGGGCGACCAGAAATGGGTCTACTGCAAGCGGCCCGGCGATGCCAATCTGCCCGAATATCTGGAAGCACTCAACCAGACGTTGGCCGTAAGTATCATGACAGCGCAAACTCTTAACGGTTAGCTTTAAGCACCCACTGTTCCCTAGTTGAATGGACTTGTGGAGAATCCCGACCGAATCCGACGCAGCATCGACTTCGACAATGTGGCCAAGCGCAGCAAGATCATCGCCGAGGCCGTGAACAGCGTCATGTCCGACAACATCAAGATACTCGATCTGAACACCACCGAGGAGTGCTCGCGCCACACGGTGCGCTGTCATCTGGAGGACCTGCGCCACATCTACCACACCAACTTCATACCCCTGGGCGTGGTGAACAGCGGCTGCCAGTTCGAGCGGGCCATTCTCTTCAAGTGCTTCGCCGATCAGATCGGCTTGCCGTGCACCCTGCAGCGCAGCGTCGACGGTCGCATGCTGTACAACGAGGTGCCGCTGCCCCTGGAACTGGAGCAGGACATACACTGCGACAAGAAGACACTCAAGTTCATGCCCTGGCGCATGTTGCGGCCCACACACATCGTTGATCTCATGTTCAACATTGGCGAACTCTATCCCATGCAGAGTCGTCAGGCTCTTCAGTATTTGCGACTCTATTGATGTCACCTTGCCCTGGTTTTATTGTTGTTGATCTTTCAAAATTAGTATGTTAGCCCAAATAAATAATCAGAAATATTATATTGGGTCAAACTAAACGCAAATACTTTAATTAAAACTTAATTAATGCTCCCTTTCAAATTCTCAACAGGTTTAAACTGTCCGCTCTATCTGACGGGGTTTGTGTCCCTGCTCACCATGGACTGCGCATGTCTTTGTCGCCAGCTCTTCCTCTTCTTTAGATGCCATCATTTGCTTTTAGTCACATAAACAAAAGTCTGCGGCGGCTGCTGTGGTCCAATTTACTGCTGTTTAGCTGGCTGGGAAGGCCTCAATCGGCCCATTTGGCGGCCACAACATGTCCAGGACGCTGCTGACGCACGCATACTTCGTGCTGACGTCCTGCTCCATTGTGTTTACGGCCTGCGTCAATAACGGTAAGTGCCAAGGGCTGACCTTCGACCCGTGCTGAGAAAATCAATAAAGATGCGCATCCCATTCAACATTAAACAGTGACTGGCACGGGCACCAGCTCGCCTGGCTCGGGGCCCAGCTCGGCGGTTAGCCTCAGCACCTCGCTGACCAGCGGCGGGCACATTCATCGCACTGCGGCGGCCATCGAGCGGGTAAACACCCTGTGGTGCTATGCCTGCGACACGATGGACGACGGACCCGCCTGCGTGGATGTCCTTGAGCGCAACGAGACGACGCTGATGAAGAAGTGCCAGGGCGAGGAGTTCATATGCATGGTAAGAACAGCTTATTCTGCTGGGTATACTTTGATAACTGATCTGTTCTTCGGCATAGGTCAAGCGCTTCTCGTACACCACCAGCACGGAGAACTCGACGAGTTCGCCAAAGATGTGGTCACTGGATCGACGCTGCGCTGCGAACTGTGAGCCCGGCTGCATCATCATCGGGGAGCGCACCAAGCTGTACGCCTGCACATCCTGCTGCGAGGAGTCCTTCTGCAACACGGGCCGTGGCGGCGCCGCGGGCATCTTCCACCGCGAGGCAACGGGCATTGGCACGCGCATCTTCTGGCTGGCCGCTCCGTTCCTGGTCAACATATCGCTAATGCTGTACAAAAGGCACGCCAGCACTGTGTTCACCCAGCTGCAGTAGATCCTCGCAATGCGTGTACCTCAATGAATTTAGCCAATTTAAGTAGCCAAATCAAGCTCCAATTTGCTCAAATCTACTAACTAAACCAATTGAAACTAGCCTAATGTATGAGCTTATCTGCTCCAAGTTTACCTACTAATCTATACTAAACACACATCTGCACACCACGCTCTATATATGTGTGTGTGTGTGTGCGAATGTGTGTAGTTGCCAATGATCATGGTGTGATAATAAATGAATCCAAGTGTTGTTCACTGCGTGTATTTATCACGGTATGAACTCAGACTTATTGAACCTTTTAAATCCACTGTTAAATTCATGCCTGATTTCTTTGAATTAAAATTCTAATTGTCATTTAGAAACACTTTTAATTGCATTATCAGCTTTATGTTAATAACCCTTTCAGGCTTAGTATAATTTACAGCTAATTCTCTTACATTTCATTTAGGAATAGATTATATTACAATGCGCATAGTAAATAATTGCAATTAGGGTCTTAATTCCTAATTGGAATATTGTGACCACAACTGATTCAGCTTACAGTCCCTACACTTAGACATAGCATTAATTCCCCTTCTTCCCATACAGTTGGAAACATGTGTAGTCCTTTGTCCGTTTAGTTTAGTTTAAGCCGTTCATTGGGTTTCGTGAATTGCATTACATTTCCGTTTGTGTGGACGACTGTCGGGGTCCCTCTCCGCCTAACACTGCCTGCATCCGTCCGACGCCCATATTCCCACATCATTCACAGTCATCCGCATCCGTTGGGTGCACGCCCACTTCACCACTCGAGCTCCACTCTGGACGGCATTTCCGGGCAGACAACTTACTTGCAGCATGAATTATTTATTGGACAAAGTATTCATAAGCAGACAAAGTGGGTTAACGGCAGGAGGAAGGAC
The DNA here is from genome assembly GCA_004143845.1 of Drosophila lacertosa. Taxonomy (NCBI): domain Eukaryota; kingdom Metazoa; phylum Arthropoda; class Insecta; order Diptera; family Drosophilidae; genus Drosophila; species Drosophila lacertosa. The sequence continues at coordinate 7,449 of SCDZ01000287.1, read as the reverse complement.
GAGCAGCAGACAGACGTAGGAGCAGCAGGACAGCTTCTGCTCTAGCTGGAGCTGGAGCTGGGGTAACGGCAGCTGGAGAGGCTGTGTTCCTAATCAGCTTCTTTCCCTTAGTTAATAGGGTTGCCATTAAGCGCAGATACTTGGCTACATATGAGCATGGTTTGAATATGTATTGTGGGCGTGGCACGCCCACTCATTTGAGGCATTCACTATATCTAATACCCCACAATCACACGGATTATAATGTAGCAGACGGAAGGTGACATATGTGTCTCTATAAAGTAAATTTATCACTGGTAAGCATTAATTATATTAATTTATATTTGTACCTTTTCAGATTGGAAAAGATATCTAAATGCGTCATGCAAACAATAACAGGGAAGATACGATGAAAATCTTTGGTAATTACCTATTTATTTAAACAATACATAAAAACAATTTTTATATTACACGACTATTACAATCAAATCTTTCAATTGCAACTAATGCAAGGTTTTTGTCAACATCACAGAAACAAGTCCCAAATGCGGAAGGGGAGGAGCAGCAGAAAATAGCATAGCAACGATTCAGCACTGTAGGTTCACCAGGACTTTACGGTACGGACTATATGGTATGATTACCAGGATATGGGGTTCAACTAAGAACCAATTTTTGACTATATCTCGGCCATTTGTGGTCCGATATTGGAATGACATATATCATTTTACTCGTACTGCTCTAGAGAATACATCGACGTTAAAAAATTTATTTTGAAATTTTTTGCGATTTTGGCAAAAAATGTGATGTCATCCCTTGTGTTTTTTCCAATTTGGTCAAAATTATAGACTTTTAATTTTTTAATGCCAAATGATAGTCCCAATCCGTACGAGTCCAAAAAGTATATCATTTTAATATCTGCCTTTATATACCTCAGATATGCAAGTTATAAGTTTCTCGAAGACTCTCATTTGTACGATTAAACGACCATATCTTGGGCAAATGAAGTCCGATTCCGGAAAGACTTGCATATTTCGACTCGTTTAAGTCTATAGAATCGATCGTTGTCAGAAAAAACAAGAAAAAAAATTTTCACGATTTTTCAAATTTTGTGATGTTACCCCTTGTGTTTTTTCTAAATTTGACTAAATTTTGGGATTGCAATTTTTTCCATTGCCATTCGATAGTCGGGAGCTGTACGAGTAAAACAAGGTACTTCATTTACTATTGTGACTTAATTTGCCCGAGTTGTGCAGCTTTTAAGTTGATTTATGGCAATTTCTCAACCATATTTAGTTAGATTTTTGCAAAAAACACACACAATGATTGATTGTAGGGTATGTACTAGTCGACTATCGTGTAGAGCTTTCTACTTCATCAGAATTTGTGCAGCTGGTGGACAAGCTTACTCTTGGACTAAGTCTTTGGCTATCCCCTGGGCCCAATTGCAATTGTTTTGGCTGCGTGTGAGTTATGGCCAAGAGCGGCTACTTCTTGGCTAATAAACACAAGACAAATCTGTGCATTTTGTTGCTTAATTTACATAAATGGCCGGCAGCAGAAGGATGCCTACTTGCAGGAGACGACAGCGGGGCAGCTCGATAGGATTGTCGTCTTGGTGCGCCGCAGGACATTCATCATGTAGAGTCCGCATGGAGCGGAGTGGGGGTAGGGCAGGGCGTGGGCTGTTTTAGCCCGTTAGTCTATTGGCTTTTTGCTTTATGTGCCCCTATGTTTTTGGCGTTTATTTTGCGGCTTTCATGTCGTAAATCTTCATCAGACGGCAAATTACGTGGTTGCCAGCCAGCCAGAGGCGCCCCAAACCAACACCGTTGGTTCTCTCTCCTATTCACTTGCTCTCTCTTTCTCTCTCAGACACACATACCCTTCGTCTAGGGCCACCGACTGAGCCTGGCCACTTTTTGCATTGGCAACTGTGTTCGTCGTTTCCGGCCAACAATAAAGTGACCGCAATGGCAGGCATTCGGCCCGTGGGTGGTAAAAACAATAAAGCGGTGACAAAAACCAAACAAACAAGCAGCAACAACAACATCAGCAGCTACAGCAACAACAGCAACAACATCCCATTGACAACAATTTCATTTATGAAAAATAATAGCTGAAGCGGCAGCAATATGCGAAATTTATTATTATATTTGCGTTGTGCCGCAAAAATGTGCACGTTACCGACGCCTGTCCTTTAGTCCGACCCACCCCTTGCCCCTCTTTCTCCTCCGTCCCCTACAGACAGTCAAATGACGACCCCGACCTCAATATAGTTGGCTGCCGTTGGCTGTCATTGTACACGTTGCCGATGGGCAGCTGCAACAACAGCAGAAACAGCAGCAACTGCAGCAACATTGCAATAAAAGCACAGGAAAATTGCTGCTGCTGTTGTTGTTTGTTGTTGCTGCTGTTATGCGTTTTATTCATTCATTATTATTGCTACTTTGGTGTTGCGCGCTGTTGCTGTTGTTTTGTTGTGTGCTTGCTGGCGACACGTTGTTGTTGTTGCTGCTGCTGTTGCTGTTGCTGTTCTGCTTGCTCGTTAGTCTTGTTGTTGTTGCTGCGGCAAGTTCACAAAGAAATTTCAATTAAAATGCAACAATGCCGCACTCCATCATCAGCGCGCCAAGCTGACAAACCGCGCACATTGCTCCCACCCCCCCCCCCCCCCCCCCCCACAACTCTCTTATCCCTGCACTTCAGCTCCCTGGTTTGCCGGCAAATGGGATGTAACCCACCGCAAACCCACCCACAGAGCCACCCAGCAACCAGCCACAGCTGACACCACAAACTGCAGCTGCGCTTTTGGGTGGGTTGCTTAAATAGTTTTACACTTGTTCACAAACATTCTTTGCCATTTGCTCAAACTATAATAGAATCGATTATATATATGTTTACATTTGTGTAAGTTTTATATTTGCAGCATACAAAATAACTTTCTTTTTTTTTACTTTAGCATAAGCCTTCTACATTATCATGAGTTTAGGTAAAATGCTTTTTCACATTGGATTTTTCCGTTCTTAACTCAAAAGTCCACCCATTATTCAACTCTTTAAGCAACCATCGATGTTGATTTGTAGCTGCTCTTAGGCCCATCTACTGTTGTTGCTGTTGTCCTGTTGTTGGTGATAAATCTTTGTCGCCAAGCAAATGCGAAACACGGCGGCAACAGCAGCAGCGACAGCAGCAACATCTGTGCTGTGGAGCATGCTGCTGGTTCCGGCACACAAACACAAAGAAAGAGAGGGAGAGATGGCCAAGGCCAAACAGGCGTAACATTCCGTTAGCCGGCCAAGCAGCCGTGCCAAAAATGTTAGTGGCCTTGTTTGCTGCGGGCAATCGCCCAGTTCCCAATCTCCCAATCTCCCAGTTCCCAGCTCCCCGTTCCCAATTCCCAGCACTCAGCTCGATTCCCAGTCCCGGCACAGCGAACGTGTAATTAAAACTTTGAGCAACAGCAACACGCAACTATAGCAACAAAAACTACAATTGACTGACTGCCAGTCTGCTTCTGTCTCTCTCTCTCTACATCTCTCTCGCTTACTCTCCCTCTTAAATTGGTCTAAGCTGTTGCTGTCGCTGTCGCTGCTGTTGTCAGTTTTTGGCGCCATGTTTTTGGGCGTAGTGCGAACAGTTTTCCACCTCCTTGTTAAACCCAGTGCTCTGTGTGAAATTGAAGTTCAGCTAAAAGGGGTATATAAGGTTTAAGAGGGTGGAAAAGAAAGATCTTCAATTGATAAGATTTAAATATGCCCAATCAACTTAAGGTGACTGTGACAAATGATTGGCTTATTGGCTTACAATGGCAACAGGGTATCTTTAAGTCACGCTCTTTCGTTCATTTGCAAAAAGTTTTGTCTGCAGATTCTGATTGGATCAAATCCAATGCAGCTGACACTGATGGCGCCTGACCTGAGTCCCGGAGTTCCGGACGTGGTGCCATTTATGTTGGTGCCGCTGTGTGGTGCGATTTGCGTAAATGATTTTGATAGATTTGATGGGATTTGCCCGCTCGCGTTTTTATGCACCAGCAGCAGCATCCACTTTCCAGCAGCAGCAGCCTTCTACAGCTGTGAAATGGTTTTAGGAGCTGCAAAGCTCTCAAGCTGATTACAAGCACCAAGCTTGCCACACACACACTCCATGTTTGCCTTCCTTGGTGGTGAAGCTTAAGCTTTCTTCACTTTGGCTTTAATTCGCGCCATTTCCGTGGACGTGGACACGAAAATGCACTACACACAAATTAGAGTGCAAAAAGGGGAGTTGCAAATTGATTTTTTGTGTCTGCCACCAACAACTTGCCACACGCGCGTAATCTCTGCTTAAAGCGCTTTGCTCTCACTTTCTCGCCCTGTCTCGCTCTGTCCTCCTACACGCATTTGCATATTAATCTGGCCAAGAGCAGCCGCTCCAACGAGCCCAAAATTACATGAAACTACACATTTTGGTTTGTCACCTCGGCGCACGGCAAGTAATCAGCTCTCTCCTACTCTGAGTGTGTGTGTGTGTGTGTTTGGTGTGTGTGTTTGCTGTGCGCCGCTTTAGGCTATAGCCTACCCACGCCTACCCCGCCCACTTGTGAACTCCTAAATATATGCAAATGAGGGCCAACGAGGACGACGACGACGACGACAACAAGGACGACGATGGCAGCTGCTCTCAAGGCGACTTAACGCCTGCTTAATGAACATAAATTAGTCACCAGGTGTTGCGCTGGGCGTGTCTGTGGGCGGGCGGGGGGTGGTTGGGGGGAGGAGGGAGCTGCACGCATTTATATTTCAATTTGTAGTGTGTGCCTGGGCGCCACATTTGCTGCTGTCACCTTTTAGCTTAATGTAGTTTGTCAAAGTCTTTAAGCAAGCTCACAAATTCATTTTAAATTTATCAATTATTTAAGGCTCAACTTTTCAACAAAAACTTAAACATTTAAGTAATCTGGCAACAATACTAAAAGTTGCCTTTGCTTGTTTAGGTTCAACTCAAACCCTTTCTACTAGATATTATTGCCTGCAATCATGTCGAATTCATATGATTAACAACCCATTTGATTGCGTCGAGGTCTCCATTACAATATTCCCCGTTCGATTCGATAGTTGTTGATTGGGTTGCCATAATACAATTTGCTGCACATCCGCTCGGAGTCCACTCGAATTTCCGTCCGAGCGTCGCGGAGTTCACCGGGGCAGCACTTTGATGCAATTAGTTTGGGCGCATTTCGTATGCAGGTTGATTCATGTGACTCAACGGCAATTCACAATTGATTGATGGCTATCGATGAATGTGTGTGCGATGAGTACACGAGTACACTCATGAATATTGAATGATTACATGTCAGCCATAATCGCATTTCGATTGGCTCGCATTGCAGTCGCTTTCATCGAGAGAAATGAAGAAGCGCCTTTTAATTGCCCGTTCCACTCCTTTGCCCCTTCCTTTCCTTTTCATTTTCATTTACATTTCCCTTTCCACATCCATTTCCATTCTCATTTAGTTTTCCTTCATTTTCTAATGGACTTCCCAGCGGAAGAGCTGCTCAAACAAACTCGAATGCGAATGGGAATGGGAATGATTAAAGTTTTTACCCATTTCCCCGTTCGAAGTGCACCTTTTGACCCACTTTTATTGACGCTTGTCTTCAATTACAGTTTGCTAATCATTGCCTTTGGCTCGTTACAATTGTCAATCCCGATGAGTGCACACAACCCCTCTCCAACTCCTTGCCTTGCATCAGACATCAACAGGGCGACTAATGGCCTCCTTTCCCCCTTTTAGTTTGCCGTAAACGCAACTTGACCGCAATGAAATCAATGGCAAAACACACACGCACACACGCACAAACACACAAACACACACCACACACGCAGCAAGTGGCCAAGTGGAGGGCGCATAAAACCGCGGACGGCGGTTTGGCCGGATCTCTGCTCGCAACAGCATCTAAAGCCACAAGGTCCGAGCGGTTTCGGGAGCGGGCAGCGGGGCTTAGCGGCTGCTGGAGCTGCTTATGTGAAGTGCTGCGCTGGGGCCAGTTAAATTCCACACAAAGCCCATGTCGAACAGCCAAAACGTTCTCTCTCTCTCTCTGTGTGTGTCAGGCCAGGCTAACGGGATAACGGTATAACCGGCTAACTGGCTAACTGGGCAACAGGCAACAAAGGCAACATCCGCTGGCGACTTCCGTTTGCCGCTCTGCGGCTGACAGGAAGCAATCAATAGTGTAATGGCAGAGAAGTAGAAACGAAAAAATGCAAAAACTGAACTCAACTAAAATCAACTGACAGCTGCGCAATTTGTCAACCTCTGGCGAGTGCCCAGAGCTGCTCCACGCCCTCCCCCTGAACAGAGCTAAGCCTCGTCGTATATAAAAGTGTGGCCCCCTTTTGTCCCCACCTTCAGTTTTGGCTGTGTCGCAAATGTAAATAATGCGTTTTAATCAAAAGAACAACAGCGGGAAATCCATTAACGGCGTACGTGCCGCACCCCAAGTTGCTTGGCCCCAATGGGGACAGTTGTCTCTTGCCCCTCTTAACTTTTCCTAGGCCTGGGCTTAACTTTTCGCATGCTGCGCGCGTCATTTGCAGGTTGATTTACAAATTTCTTTAATGAGGCGACGACAACATTTTTAATTAGCACCTGTTCAGGTTGCATGAATCTCTCTCGTAATCTCCATAAAATACTCTAGTCGGGGCGTGCTCCATGGTAATTAATTTCCAACTTTTCTCTGTCTATGTTCTCCCTTCTTTCTCTCCTCCCCTGTTCCGCTTGGCTTGCTCACGCACTTCTCCAACTTTGCCCCCAAATGATGCCATTGAAAGCTTCGCGTGGCTTTCAGCTGAGTTGAGGCAGCTCCTGCCCCATCCTTTAACCCATTCGCGTCATGTTCCTGCTCGACATCTTCAACCGCAGCAGCCACTTACTCCCTGTGCTCCTCTCTGGCTGAGCTTAGTCCTGATCCAATATCCTAATGCCTTTATATATATATTGCTGCACATGGCTTGTTGCTCCGACTCCCCGCAGTTAGTGGTTCCCTCTCTCTTTCTCCTCTTTCTCACTCTCTTTTCCACTCTTTTGTTGTTGCTGTTGCAATAATATTTTGCAAGTGTTTCTAAACAAGCACAAAGTCATGTTTCAACAGCTGTAGTCTGGCTTCTGTTTGCTGCTGTTTTTATTGTTATTTAACCCCCTCCGTTTGGCTCCCTCTTTGTCCCACTCACTATTCCAGTTCTTGCCATGTGCTGTAATTGTTGTAGTCCCCGCTGCCGTTAGCTAAACTTTCGCTGCACATTAAAGCAATTTGGCCAACATTTATAGACTGATTTAATAGAATCAAAAGGGAGTGGTTGGCCTAAGAGTAGACGGAGTGTGGGTGGAGCAGTGGTTACAGGGTGGTTGGGTGGGTGAAGCCCCACACAAATGAGATATTTCCACACAAGTGAGCAGATCAGGGCCGACAACATTTCAGTGTGTGTG